>CAJUYH010004854.1:0-25447 GCA_910591685.1 Galerucella tenella | reverse complement strand
AATAACTTCAAAATAAAAACGAATAACCACATTTGCTTTACACCATCTCACTAGAAGCTTTTAACATTCCGTTTCCAATATTTACTGGTATGCTATCATATACAGGGTGTTTTTAATATGACAGTATAACACTAACCATTTAATACATAAATTTCTGGCTTAATTTAAATGGAACACCCTGTATCTGTTAGATCTATTAAACGTGGGAATTTATTACCTTTCAGTTGGTATTAGGGTTGCCTATATCTAACTCTGATAGTTTTCGAGAAATTTTGAATTTGTTTTTTATTATTCAATTATTTGCTGACATCTAGTTACCTATGACATGATACGCCTAGGCAAAGTTTTTAAAAATTTAAAATTTGTTATTTTGACAGTAAGTGCTTTGTTGTATGATTTATTATTGATAAATTAAAGGTCTCTTAAATCAGAATTTCATTAAGTGTACTCAATCATTAACTTTGCAATAAGATTAGTAAGGAAATTTAACGCTAACTGGAAGAAAATTTCGTAAATTTTCACGTAACAAACTACCCGAACTTTTAGATGAAGTTCCACTCTCTACAGGACAAAAAATGTGGCTGCAGTTAGATGGTGCGTCTGTTGATTACAGTATAATTGTCCGGCGTTACCTGAACAATATTGTTCCACAAAAATGGATTGGGCGAGGGGTCCTTATCTTTGGCCGCCAAGGTTCTCATGCTTGACGCCATTAGACTATTTTCTTTGGGGTTACATAAAAAGTATTGTCTACAATACAAAGCCAACCACTCCTGAGAACATGAAGGATAGGATAAGGAGAGCGCTTCAAACAGTAACACCAGAAATGTTAAAGAAAGTGAACAATAAATATTTTTAAAAGAGGGTTCAAATTTGTATCCAACAAGATGGGCGTCACTTTGAACACCTTCTTTGAATTTTTTGTACCTAGTTATTTTTTTTATAATTTTGAAGCTTATTGTATCTGTATGCCCAAAAATAGTGTAGGTACTTATCAGTAATAAAATTCTGATTTAAGAGACCTTAAATTTATCAATAATAAATCATACAACAAAGCACTTACTGACAAAATAACAAATTTTAAATTTTTAAAAACTTTCCATCGGAGAATCATGTCATAGCTACAAATTTAAAATTTCTCGAGAACTATCAGAGTTAGATATAGGCAACCCTAATACCAACTGGAAGGTAATACATTCCCACGTTTAACAGACCCAACAGATACAGAGTGTTCCATTTAAATTAAGCCAGAAATTTATGTATTAAATGGTTAGTGTTATTCTGTCATATTAAAAACACCCTGTATATGATGGCATACCAGTAAATATTGTTAAAAGCTTCTAGTGAGATGGTGTGAAGCAAATGTGGTTATTCGTTTTTATTTTGAAGTTATTGTATTTTTTCGGAGGGTCTACAAATTATGTAAAATCGATTTATCCTGGAAACTGAACTAGATAGGTATAGGGAAATGTCAATGAACTTACATTATTTTTAAATGTACAATTCAAAAATGTGATAAAATACAGGGTGTTCCATTTAAAGGAACCTAACTTTGATACGGCACGCTTTTTTGGAGCACCCTGTATATTCCAAAATATTTTTAAATTATAGTCCTAAGTGATCTACATAATTCTACGTCTTATTTTTTTTAATTATATTTGCCGTTAAGACGCCAGAGAATAGTTCGTTCATAGTGCCCCACCCTGTATAATAATTAATTTCTGTTTCGTGAAATAAACCAATGAAATACTACTTGTAATTATTTTTATAGACTCTCCAATATTCGTTCTATTCCTAGTTCTGGAGATGTCGTTCGGAAACACATAATTTCGTGAACAACAAAGCAACATAATTATCTGGAAAATTCGGAATATTGTAATGTATGAAAATTATGCTTCCTTTTCATATAACAAAGTTTTCAAGGTAATCCGTATTATTAGCAAAGTCAACATGCCTGAGGCATATCAACTATTGCTCACACAATATTAATAAAAAATTATCCATTGAGTGCATTTAGAATTTATAATATTTATAATCTAATTGAACTTATGGTGTGGCAGTTTTGGAGATCATATTTTATTGCAATCTACAATTACTCAGAGCAGCTTTTGATCCCGAAATAACGTGAAAGCTAGAAAATGATGATACCATGTCAGAAGATTTGCTAGCGTTTCAACAAGATGGGGCACCTCCACACCTCCACGAATCTTTTCCTGCTCGGTGGATAGGAAGACCAGGATCACCAATGTTGGAATGTTTAGCCAGGTTACCCGATACAACGCAATAGGATTTTTTTAAGAGAATATCTGAAAACCAAAATTTATGCTGCTCAGCCAGCATCTATAGTTGAATAGATGAGGCTCTATAGTCTTTATCCAGTATTCCACATAGTTGAGCTTTCTGTGTATAAGCCTAATAATAATAAGAGCCGTTACACATGGGACTGATGGTCAGTCCTGATGATCAGTCGTGTTAGTACGCGATGCAAAACTGATGTCTTCCACATGCTACGTATGACACAATTTAAAAAATGTATTTGAAGCCGCTTTTTGCGTTAAACAATTTATAGATCGAAGAACCACAAGAAAAAACATAACAATGTGGGTGCATCCAATTTGTGGAAAAATATTTCTCCAAGTGCGTTTAGAACGCTCTATTCAACTTTAAGAAACAACGAACAGAAGTTTTTTAACTATTTTCAGATGTCAAGAAGAACGTTTGATGAACTGCACACGTACATTGATGTTGGAGGTCATGGAGAATTTGCTGATATATTTGTTAACAGCACATTTTGGAAGAAGGTGCAACAAAATTTAATAAACCTTCCAGAAGATGATCCGGTTCCAGGAAGTAATAGGCGATTACCTTTTGTACTTGTTGGAAATAATGCGTTTCCATTATCTCAAAATTTAATGTGTGCTTATTGGAGGAAAAATCTCAATTAAAAAAAGAAAATTTTCAACTACAGGCTTACACGAGCGAGACGATTTATTGAATGTGCCTTTGGTCTTTTAACCAACAAGTGGCGTATTTTCCACAGACCCCTGAATGTTTCACTTCGCCTTTGCAATAAAATTATTAAAGCATGTTGTGTTTTGCACAATTTTGTATGTTCAAGAGATGGGTAAGAATTTCAACAGTAAGTATCCCAAATACATCTATTTTCTTCGATGAGGCTCATTAGAATTTCTGTATCTAAACGTAACTCATTTTTCGCCATCGTTCTTGCCGTAGAAGTAGATAATACAACACTGTGATTAAACCGGGATGTCATACGCAACTGACCATTAGGATACGTGTGTTAAACCGCATATGTACAATAGCCTGATGCATAGTATATGCAGTGCGCACGGTCTCGCCGTATGCCCTTGATGACGAATCTACGGACTGATGATGTGCTGTACATGTGAAATGTCGTATTATATATAATGGCCCCCGCGGATGATCATGTGTAACGGCTCAAAGGCGATGCTTTTGTTGACATTGGGCGAAGTAGTTAATTGAACTAGCTTCTTTTCTATTGCAGTTCACTTCTTAATTCCAGCAATCCATCCTTTAGTTTTTATTTGATCCTTTTTGATCTAAATGAAGATCGAATTAACGTGACACCTTTTTAAAAAATACTTTCGCGCCGCTGTTGTATTCCCGGGTACGAGCAGCAATGTCCCGTTGAGCCTGCTCTTTTTAGGGTCGTAATTCAAAAAGGTTGAATCGAAAACGGTCATTCACTAAAGCTGTCACGATCCACAATCACAATAATAAACAATTCCACGTTTATTCGGTGCACATACAATTTATTGTGATAAATATTTTTTCGAAATTGGTTTTTATTCATTGCATAGTAGAAATGGTCGCATCTGTATGGGTTTTTGTTTGATCATTGATTATTTCTAACAAATCGCACAATGAAATTGCTAATTATTTTGTTATTATTATTACGAGCATGAAAAATATTTCGTAATTAAAATGCCAACTCAAAATATATTTTTTCTACGACAACCTCTCTATAAATGTTCATTTAATAACCGTAACTTTTTTTTTTTTTTTCCATTTTGGGAGCCGTTCAGATGCCGGGAGCACTGCAGCCTATTGGCTTATTGTACTCTGCTCCCATATTTAGTCCACCCATCCAGTTATCCCCGTACCTTCGAGTAGACGGTATAGGTCCATTGGATGTGTGCCATATACTTCAGGTGGCACATTGGCCTCTCCGAAGATTGCCCGTCTCCTCGAGTGCAGTGCCTCACAGTCAGACAAGATATGGGTCACGGTCTCGTTCTCCATGCCACATAGTCTGCAGCTGAGGTCCCCGTTATATAACCCTATTTTATGCAGGTGATCTTTTAACGGGGTATGACCCGTTAGATAACCTGCAATAATTCTTAGCTTATTCCTGCTGATATTCAGTAGTTCTTTGGCCCGCTTTGCACATGTGTCACCTATGAAGGTTTTGCTGTGTACCTGTTTCGGAGTGTTCCTCCAATGAAGTCTATGTTGGCTTTGTACCCATTTTTGTATTTGCGCTCGGACTACCTTTTTTGTGGTCCCAAGAGCTGGTTCTGGTCCAACATATGCTGTTGCTGAACCTCTTTTTGCGAGTTCATCAGCTTGTTCATTTCCAGAAATACCATTATGTCCCGGCACCCACACCAATCTTACTTTAATGTGGTCTGCCAGTTCATTTAGTTCTTTCTGACATTCTTCTACTAGTCTGGATGTTACCTTGCGGCTATTTAAAGCCGCAAGGGCTGCCTGGCTATCAGTTAGTATGTTTATCCTATGAGTGTCAGTCCTATATTTGTTAATTCTGACACATTCTAGGATGGCATAGATCTCTGCCTGAAATACAGAGGTATGTTTGCCTAGTGAGAAAGAGCCTTTTGTGTTTCTCTTTTCACTGTACACTCCTGCTCCTGTTCCTTCCCCTGTCTGTGATCCGTCTGTGTACCAGGTCTCTCCTCGGGGAAATTTCAGTCTGCTTGGGTCTTGCCAGTCCTTTCTGTGAGGTATTTCTACCTCATATTTAGGGCTTGGGAGAAGTTTAGTGGCCATATAGTCTGTTTTCATATCTAAAATGGCTTCACTTATGATGTCTTTAACAGATGTGTGTCCTGATCTAACTATTTTGTTGCTCAGATTATCTTGCTGCCTAAATAGTCCCATCCTTGCTTCCCCCATTATCACGAGGTGTAGTGGAGGAAGGTCGAATAAGGCTTCTAGTGCTGCCGTTGGCGTGCTTCTCATGCATCCTGCAATGCTGAGACATGCAAGTCTTTGCACCTTGCCTAGTCTCGTCATTGCATTCTTTTGTGTCGTCTTTGTCCACCAGACCAAAGACGCATATGTTATTATGGGTTTAACCACTACACTGTATATCCAGTGTATCATTCGTGGACTCAACCCCCATGTTTTCCCACAAGTTCGTCTTGCCATCATTAGTGTGGTTTCCGATCTTGCTGCAACTTTTTCCATTTGTTTGGACCATGTTAATCTCGAGTCAACTTCTTCAATCATAAACATATTCAAGACAACTGGAGATGCATTTACGTCTTATGGACAAAGCAAAAGTTGATTGTGTAGCCAAAAAATAATAATTATTCAAGATCTGCCGATTTATTTGGTTGAGGTTGGATTGTCTGGACGAGAAAATATTAAGCTCGCGATAAAAGGTTCCTTTAACATGCTGGCAAGAGAAAACAAAGTGACTCTAATATGGGTGCCGGCACATGAGGGGATTGCAGGAAATAAAATGGCAGATCAGTTAGCTAAAGAAGGTTCTAAAGGAGCCTTCACAGGTCCGGAACCATTTTGTGGAATCACAAAGGATTACATAAGAGGGAAAGTCGGGAACTGGCTATTTAAAAAATACCAACTCAAATGGAGGCTGACAGAAGAACACCTCCATACTAAGAGTTTACTGAATAAGGTATACAAGCAACTCTCGTCCAGGATGTTGGAACTGGGTAAGAGAAATTTGATGTCACCTACCTGGTGACTGGACACTGTACTCTGAGGAAGCATCTGCATAGGATGGGCACAGTTGGTATGTGCAGAAAATGTGAACTCTACGATGATACACCTACTCACATACTCTGTGTCTTTGAGAACTCACGAGGACTCAGACGGAAGCACTTTGGAATGGAAATGATACAACGATCACATTTACTAAAGATCCCTCCAGTTAAACTGGTGGCCTATATAGAAGACACGAAGCTTCTGGTATGGAAGTAGGTAGATAACATGGGCAATGGTACAAAGACTCAGTTCAAGTGCCTGGGCTGTTGAGCACAACCCAATCGTATGAATAAATCGATGAATGGGAATGTTTGCTTCAACAGCAATTATAAACTTTACGAAAACAGTCAGGTATTTTCTGATCACTAAATTGGAATGTGAATAACCGAAAGCCTGATGGATGGCTTGAATGACAAGAGTCCCCAGACCTGACAACGCGTCAACTGCATTATATAGTGTCGACACATGAACATTTGAACCTGGAAACACAACGGCAGCAGCTCCGGTCTTCGGTATCACCTTTTGTGTGATACATTGTGTGACAAAGTTTCATGTAGTGCTCGCTAGTTGTATTCTGTCCAGAAGGAAATGTGAAGCATTATAATGTTGCGCGACGTTGCTCAACAAACTGTGCGTTTCCAGCTTTATAGTGATCAAGAAGATTTCGAACTGCCAAATACCACCAAGTGTAGAAAAACAGAACATCGAGAGCAAGAGAGGAGTGGGTGGGAAAAAGACATGGTTCTGAAACGTAGCACAATCGACAGGACTAAAAATTGCAGGAGATCTATTCAGCGCTTTCAGAAACAAAGAATGAATGAATGTAGAATAAAGGGAGATGAGGATGAATGTTGAGGTGGCTTTTTAATGACTCTATATATCTTGTTATTTCTGCAACACTTGCGACCACCATTATAGTGCGTAAGAGCAATTTCCATTACCGCCGTTGGACATGCTTTCATAACTTCTGCAGGAGAGATCCAGGCTAGTCTTTTAATTCTGTCGTTAATATGCTAGTCCTACTACTTCACACAATGGCTCCATCAGTGATGATTCGTCTCACTTTGGTTGTGTACATCCAGCTCGAAAGCTTCTTCTATCGACAGCAAACTAAGAACAGTGATCGCGTATATCCATTATTGGAACAACCATAGTAGAGGAAGTAAGAAAAGAGACATGGGTATGAGGTCTAAGGGGGTTTTTCTATTTTTTTTGATAAAACATAGTTCATCTTACTCAAAGGATGTAGATAATGATAAAATCGAAACTTTTCAAGATTCTTAAGAAAGTTGTGCGATTGTTCCTTTGCTTTCCTAATTCATTCACACCATTAAAATGGAATAACATTAATTAGCACCGCGATGAAAATGTTGGAGAAGATACTGGAGAAAAAAAATAGATCGACAATAGAAAATACACTAGAGGAGTCACAGAGTGGATTTAGAAGTGGTAGGAGTACCCAAGACCACATATTTACTATCAAACAGTTGACAGAAAAAGCGGTACAGGAAAAAAAGAAATTATTCGTGGCTTTCCTGGATCTAGAAAAAGCCTTTGATAGAGTACCTAGAGAAAAAATGTGGAAAATATTAGCAGAAAGGGGATTAAAAACAATAATAATAAGAATAATACAGAACATCTATGAGAAAAATGAGAACGCAGTCATAAGAAATAACAATATGTCAGAAAATTTCACTACAAATATGGGACTAAGACGGGGAGGGAGCCTAAGCCCTTTGTTATTTATTATCTACATGGATGATATCATAAAGAAATGCACAAAACGAAGTAAAAAAGTATGTGTGGGACATTTACAATTGTGCAGGGTATATATCAGTGGAGGAGCATTTGCAGACGATGTCATATTAATGGCAAAAAATGAAAGAGAGCTACAAGAAAACATAAATGTGTGGAATGCAGCAATGATGGACATGGGCATGAAAATAAACAAAAACAAGACAAAAGTTATGGTCATTGGAGACGACAAAGAGGATATAAATGTAAGAATAGATACAGACAAAATAGAGCAAGTTGAACATTTTCAGTACCTTGGAACAATAGTAGACGAAAACGGAACACAGGAATCAGATATTAATAATAGAATAGTTAAGACTAACAAACTATACTATGCCATGAATACAAAATTTATCAACAAAAAAGAAATATCTAAAGAAACGAAATTAAAAGTATTCAAAACAATATATCGACCAATACTTACACATGGATGTGAAACATGGGTGTTAACAGGACAACAAAAAAGTAAAATAAAGGCGACAGAGATGAAATATTTGAGAAGAGTAAAAGGTGTAACAAAAGAGGATAGAATGAAAAACATAGATATCGGAAAAGACCTGGGTATACAATCAATTGTCTCCATGTAAATTCTAATTTTCATATCTTTATATTTCTGTTACATTTAGTATAGACTTTCTACTCCGAAAATGTCTGTTTTAATTAATAAAAATATTTTTAAAATAGAAAAAAAAATTCACTGGGACTGATACAAATCACTTCTATGTGCACAATTAAGAATCTTATTAATTACGCATTTTTGGCGAAATACTATCTAACCTAACCAACCTTTCACTGATATATTCTCTCTGGAGTATAAAAGAAATGGTTCGCCATTTGATATTCACTTCACTCTTACACTTTCGTGATTGCCTTTCTTTTAAATATTGAAATCATGACATACCACGTAAGTACAACCGTTTTTTAAATACTATGCTATTATTTTTTGAATTTTTCAATCATTTTTGTGCTGTGGTGAAAAGCTTTTCCAATAATTTTTATAAATTATAGTGTTTGAGTCGTCTTGTGTGCGTTCAAATGAACTTGAAAGTATATATTATCCATGTACCAATGTCCATAATTATTTGGTTTTCTTATTCTATTTTTGCTTAATTCCACGCTAGATATCTCCCTTTTGAGATTTCTCCTATTCCCCACCAAGTTATCACTTATATGACATTTGAAGATTAAAATGATGGTGCTGCCGCTTCCGACTTATATAAACCCTCATTAAAATGGTCCAAAATTTCAAATGGCTCCTTAAATTTATTCGTTGAAACGACAAGAAAAACTTTCCGTATTCGGTTCATTTTAATAATAGGTACAAATTTTTAAAAATTCACTACTGGTACTCGACTTGCTGCTAATAGATTTCAAATAAATTGTGACCCCGTGTGAACGATTGTTTTAACTTGACTTGATTAAACAAACTCTACTTGAATTGTGTGAGCACTAGATACACTCGACTAAATTTCTTTACTGTTCTAATAAGTTCTAAATCAGTGGCTACTAATGAACATGAAAGAGTTTTACTTTCAAGGTTCATGCATCAAAAACTATGATGTTCATTAAAAAAACGAACCCCTCTATTTCAATCAAATTTATCTTCAATAATTTTCACAACTGATTAATTGCATTTTGTGGAATTCATTTCACCATAAAATTATTACTACCGAATTCAACAAGTTGATTACTGTGTTTATTGATGTTTTTTAACAAGCTACTAATTATCAATAACTACTCAATTTTATTATCTCTTATAAATATTAATTGCGTTTTCTACGTTCAAGCAAAAAACAAAACTTTATTTAGTTCTTTATTGCACTCATCTGTCATTTTACTATAGCGTTTTGTCACCGTGACAAACATAAACATTCAAATCGACGACAATTTTATTCCATTTAAAGCAACCTAACTAAGACATTTTTAGGTTTTTGCATGAACGTAGAAAAAATAGTGTATGCAACAAGTGCAAAAAGTGAGTGCTTGCATAAATAACTATTGCTCTTCACAGTTCGGTTGATAAATGAAACGTGATTGATTCGATGCGTTATTACTATTTATTCATGGAAATAGAAATTTGAATGATTTGCCAGTTTCTATATGACATGAATATTATTTGTTTAATTAAAATGTATCTGTAATAAAATACGTGATTCACAGCATCATTTGTTTTAATAATATGTATGCATCGATGTACTATGTGAATTTTAATAATTGGGCTGCTGTTATTGATGAAATTTGATTTAAAAATAACAATTTTGTATTTTCTCTCAGCTTTTCATACTATTTACCGTTTTACGTTGACATGCAACATTAGTATTAGTCAATATTTGCCAAAAAATGTTTATTATGTCCATATTATAAAGATGTCTCCCCTTTATTATTTTTTTGGCAGCTTTGTTAGGGCAATGTACTAGTTTTCAGGCAAACTTGCAGTAGTTTGTGGCCCCATGCTTCGTGTTAAAGTCCCTTCAGAAAAGATGTATTAAGTTCTTTTGATCATCAACTCATGATGAAATTATAATGTTGAGGTAATACATGGTATACTACAGTCCCTGTTTATTTTCAATCCTTGCCCCAAGGGAATGCGAACACTCTGCAACATGCCTGACTGCTTAATTATTCTCCTTCCTACGGCAATCTTATTTTCCAATTCCTTCCTCTGAGACTCAAAAGTTCTATTGTGTCCCAATTTACCCCATAGAAATATTAGTATTGCCTCATCCCTTATGTTGCAGCAAAATGTTGTTGTTGGGGTATTGTTGTTGTCTAAATGGTTCGAATAATGAATGTTCTAATGTCTTCCATTCTTATTTCATTACATTCTATTGTAGCATAACTTATAAGTAGATATTATGGAGTTGAAATGATCTACTTACCAATATTGGAAGCGAAGAAACTAAGAAAGTCTTACCTGGAAAAAAAAATTCTGTTAGAAAGTGAATACTAAATGAGATGGAATATTTATAGTTAGGCAGAATAAACATCCGCAAATCGCCAGGAAATGTTGTCATTCCAGACAAAGTTTCTCAAAAGTCAAGATTTCCCATTCACTTCCTTACTGTTAGGAAATATCAAACGTAAGAAAATTGTTGTTAGTTGTTAGTGTTCCACATTGTAGAAAACATTTTGAAATTAATTTGTTATATTTACAGTTATTTGACAGTTAGTCCAATTATTGAACATTATTAGAACTATGCGAGAAACATTTTGGACAAACTGCGGGGTTATTTATATATTTATATTTATTTACCACCTCAACCTTGATGTTAAAAAATTCTTCGATAAATTCTTTAGCAACGTATGATGACTTCCATACACCATTCCTCTTAATACTAGTTATATCGGCACCAGAGTCAACCAATATTGTTGCAGAAGACTGACGAAAGTACCAGTAGTATATTCTGTCGGATTGCAAGTTCAAATGAGTAGCAACTATTTTCTATTCTAGGTATTTTTCTAAATTGATGAATTCCTACCACTTTTTCCGCTTTGATATTTGAAGAAAAATCGGTCACTGTTCCTATTTTCTGGTCTTAACCTAACATACTCGATAAACATTCAGGTACATCTAGGTTTTCCACATCTTGTAGTTATTCGGACTAACTCATCTATTCCACAGGCCCATGAAATACCAAATACTAAAGCCACTCGAAAAATAAATAAATGTGTAATCTATATAGAAATTAAAGCCTTGTCAATTATCTTAATCATTAAATTTCATCTCGAGCTTCCTGGATAAATTTTTCACTTTCTTACTTTGCTGAAATCTTAGATTTCTTTGCCCTAGAACCTTGAGCTTGCCGTTTCGATAAGGAACGAAGTATTGAATATGTAGATTAGGGTGGGCAAAAAAAAACTTTAAATTCTTTTTCCTAAGTTACCATGTAAATATCGTCTGAGATGACGGGAAAACAATTTTGGTAAATTTTGAGCACTTAATATTAATGTTAATTAACATACCTAGTATCATAGGCTAATGGAACCACAAGGATCCGCAGTCAATATCACAACCTCACACACACAACATACCTAGTAATTTTTTTTTGTTTTGTTTGGATTTTTAATGCACTTGAACGAATGAATGTCTCGTGGAATTCAAAACATATTCTTGTAGGAAATTTAACGATCTACAAAAATGATCTGGGATGTTTTTTCGCTAAGTTGACTCGTTTAGAAGTTATTCGAGGTTGAACTCCAACCTTAAATCATAAAGGATAACTTTGACAACTTCTTATAAAAGTTTTTTCTAGCCCACCCTAATGTAGATATATCTACATTGTTTAATTCTAATGATTGAATTCAACATTGAATAATTGACCCATCATGTTACAGATTTCTTCTTTAATCAAAGATCTAGGAAGTATCCCATTACCACATTTTCTGAGAGAGAATGCGTGTTTTTACTCTTGTGATAGTCCATGAAACGTTTATATATGCATATTCGTACTTTCTTTGGCGATAATTCTAATAAATTAGTATTCGCTACCTCAACCAGCACTGGAGGAGTCCCAGAAATTGAAAATTCGTCATCGCTTATCATTTTAGTTTCGAGAACACCAGCAGCACGATTCAAGAAATCTTTACAGTCGTCTAGGAATGTTAGGCTTTTCCTACACGTTAAGCAATGTACTATTGCTATTCATTTAGATTTCAATTCAATAATTATATACACGATACTCTGTTGGACATTTCAGAACAAATCTATCTTGAGTATCAGCGATAGAGATAATTGTGGGAATCTCCGTTTCCACACACCAAAAACTCTTTCGACAATATTTCTTGTTCGTGTTCTCTATAATCCATTTTCACTAATCACTATTAAAATTGTTATAATATTCTATTACAAACCCAATACACAATCCAACCTCAAATAACAAAACAAATGTCACAAACCGCTTCTCAAACTGTGGGTCTCGAGATTCGACTATATAATACGTTCTGATCTCAAGGCGTTCTTAAGCTCGAGCTTGGTCTCAAGTCTCGATTATAAATACGGTCACAAGTGTCTGGGGGTAAAAGTGCCTGTTTCAGTGTCATTTGCAATGTAGAATTCGGCTGTAACATTATAACCAAAGAACACCAAAAAATCTTCAAGACTATTAACTACCTAACGACTGAAGAAAATCCTCGGCAAAAATTCTTTAATAAAATTTTCTTTTCAAACGGTCCTTCTGGGAAAATATATGCAAAAATACAAAGTTCCATGTCACTCAAATCGCACCACTCAAGCAGCCTGTTTAAATCAGATTGAAGCATTCTATAATCTTCTGCAGCGTTAACAGGTAGCCTGCCAAACAAAGAAACTCACTATAGTTATAATATCATCTAAAAAGTTGTTAAATAGCAGAGGGCCTGAATCGGAGAAAAATGCTTTATTAAATAAAAAAATTATAAAAAGGCATTCCATCAATTTTTTGAAAAGAAATTTCCTAATCCGCGTAATTATAAAAATAATTAAAAAACGTGATAGATAGAAAACGAGATAGTAACAAATAGAAGCCTTTCATTAAGATAAAAACTCCAGTGCTATGACCAATTAAAATGTCATTTCTAATAGTGTACTTTCATCCGTTAAGCCGGTCGGAAACGGTGTACTCGCCTTTTTTGTCGAAGCAATTCACTTTCGATGTAATTTAGTGAATTTAATGTAGGTGTCCAACCGTAGCATTTTCAAAAGAAATTGGCTCCTAGAAAAACATAAAAATACTAACTTGTTAAAATTTCTAATTTCAAGATTCACGATTTAACGGTTTAAATTTTTTTGCAACCCAGCAATTCACATAGTTTTTGAGAATAAAGTTTTAACAACAACAGTTTTTGTGGCTCATAGTGAAATTTTTCGATTTTAAACTGTAATCTAGAAATTCGATTAGGTTTCTTGGTCGTCATATTGATGAAGCCCTTAACTGGTTTGTACATACAGAGTGAGTTTTCAGTAAGGAACGCTCCAAAGATCTTTTCTTAAATTTTGGTTTGCAGCGGTTTTGTAATACGACCGATCATTGGGTAGTTCACTGTAAAGCAGGGTCCACACTATGCCGCGGTAGGCCGTGCGGGTTGACCCGGGTGGGTACGTTCGGGCCGGCACGACGTCCACACCGAAAACGAAGCCGACCGTACGGCTCATCAGCGCCACTCCCTGTTCTTTTCGTATCAGCTTCTTTCTTTTTTTCCCTCCAAAAATGGCTGGTTGAATTTTTCCATTTGCGCTCAATTCCATTTTTATCCACTCCAAAAGACACAGCAATATCTGTGAGACTATCGTGTCTTTGGTTTTTTTATTTATGTTGGGAATCAGAACTATCACATAGAGGACGACGTTCTCTATATAAATCTATTAACACTAAAACTTGTTCGTCATTCCACTCCATCACTTAAAATGAACAATAAAAAACCCTACTTAAATAAACTGAGTCGAAAATAAAATAATTCGTCTAGTTCGGTCTGAGGTTTTATTGTAACTGAAGCCGCTCGGGGCCGCTCGGCACACTATATATTTATGCACACTCTATATTTTTGTTCGGCTCGGCTCGGCTTCCTTTGATCTGTACCTACTTTATGCAGGTTGGCATTTTCTAACCCGGCAAAGCCGCCCGGGACGTCTACATCAACGCGGCTTAGGCCGCCCGGGTCAGCCCGCCCGGCCTACCCCGGCATAGTGTGGACCCTGCTTAAGATCTTTGGTTTTTCTGTAAATATAATGAACTTGGATATTTTGAGTGGATTGTCCTGCACAATTTTTTTTATTTTTAAAATCATCAATAATTACTGAATACTAAATTTCCAGGGTTTTCATATTCTGAAGATACGAGTGTTGTCTTTTGAGTAACAACATAAATAGCGCCTTTCAACATACATCAAAAGTCCACTGTCATATTTAGTTAACTTAGCTCCAAAATTTCAGACCACTCCAATAAAAGCTGTAGGTACCTAAACTGAATTTTTGAAAATTGATGAGTTAGTTGAAAAATAGAATTAAGTCGAAAAAATGTTCGCCTAATAATATTTTATAAGAATGCCTCGCAGATTTGGTTCCTTTTTTTTGGCTCTATGAAGATCGATATGTCGCATATTGTGGAAATGAAGCATGACTAGACATTCAAAAAACATGAAGAATTATCTGTGAAAATAGTATATTATACACCAAGGTGGTGAAGACTATTTTATTGACCGAGCACCAAGATTATTTCGCGAGAGGCTTTGTCTCTAGCGGAATAAGGTGCGAGATTTATCAATATCTTCAACAATATGGTGTGTATACAATTTTTTATACTACTTGCTAAGTTTAAGACAGAAATTAAAAATAATTCACAAACGCACCACGAAAATCGTTTACTCCCCTGTCGTCTAACTGACAAGTACACTGTCAGTTTTTGACATATTATGAACGTACTCGTTATGTCATCAGTCATTTTTGGTTGAGAGCAAATTTCAAACTGATGGTATTTTTATTCAAATAATTTAATGTTGATAGGTAATTTCAAGCAGAAACTATGTTGAAGACAATCTCCTGGGCATACAAAATTATGTTGAACAAGTTTTTGTTGAACTACTATCCCTGAATTCTCAAAATATTTGAATCTGTCCGTTATTGACCCAGGTTAATAAAAGAAAATTATTAACCATTAATGAAGAAATTCAACTTTTCAGTTGGCTAGAAGAATCAATAATTGTCAACTTCACAGCTAATAGTGGAAAAAATTAGTTTCTCGTTGAACGGAAATCAGAGTCAAACACTTCCGACCTAAGACTATTTCACTTTTCCAAAATTCTAAAAATTACTCTCATGGTCAAAGGTTTCAGTCCCCAAAAGTTGCAGTCAAGAACTATATTTTGAATTTACCAACAAGCTTCCAGAATTGGTTTTAAGTGATGCAAAAATGCATAACTCTTGGTCAAAAGTTATCTACTGTCTTTTTCTAGCCCTTAATGCCAAAAATAGAAGACAATCCTCGTATATCTTGAGTGAACCCAAAGTAGAAATTAACAAGTTCCAACTTACCAGAAAATAAATGTACATTTATTTATTTCTTTGGTTACAGCAAGCCGCATTCGTATTCCTGCTAGTCCTGAAAACGTCTCTTGCTAGCGCCGGAGAGCACGATCTCGGCGATTTAGGAGAAAGTCATGGATGGGGACACGCCGCTCAGCCCACAGTAGAACATAAATACGATTATACTCCCACTAACACAATCGAACACACAAAACCAGTTCATATACCAATAATAAAGAAGACAGGAGTTCCACATCCGCACCCGGTGGAAATCCCAGTACCACAAATAGTGAAAGTCGGAGTCCCTCAGCCCTACCCAGTGCAAATATCCGTTCCTCAACCTGTTGCTGTTCCAATTTACAAATTGGTACCACAAGAAATCGAAAAGAAGGTACCAGTTCATGTCAACAAGTTGGTACCGGTTTACATTAAAAAACCCTACACCGTTGTTTTGGAAAAGCATTATCCCGTTTACATCGACAAGCCTTATCCAGTTCATGTACCGGTGTACAAACACGTGTACCAAGAAACCAAAAAAAGCCATAGCGGATTTGAAAAGCACCATCATTAGGGGGATCTAATTGAGACTTTAAATTATTATGTGATTGTTGTTATTGTTTTTTTTGTTATATTTTTATAGTTTATGTTGTTATCTTTTGTTAATAAAATTAAAAAAAAAAAGTTCATTTTTATTTTAGTTTAAAATCTTCAAATTGTGTTTAAGCATTGCCCTAAGTCTTTGTGTTAGTGTAGAGATGCGCCATCCAACTGAAAGTATACTAAAGTTATATAATAACCTTTTTGTGATTAATCCTAATCAAAATAATAATATGACAATAATGAACCGTTTAAATGTATTACAAACGTTAACCCTAATCTTTGACTTGGAAAATTTGATTAGTTGATGTTTATATTACGCGCAAGCGCGACCTATCAATCGGGAGAAATTACATCATTCAAAATAGGATGCAGGCGTACCTTTCAAAGCGGTAATATGTCTTACGTCTTTTTCTAATGTCCCACTAATAGTTCTTGTCAGGTCTGTACTTTGTTGTTTACAGTCAATTATTATTTATGAAAAGTGAGTATTAATCTTATTATTATATTTATTTAAATAATACAAAAATATGCATATATACACGGAAAAACATCATTATTTTGAAATTTCTCAAGTATTTTCATCCGGATGATTTTATTAATTAAATTTAAGGTTAGCTATATGTCAAAATAGCAAATAAGATGAACGACATACCTACTCAAAACCCGGATATACGTCACAAACGATGACGCACACCAAGAAGGCTATAAGATGAACTATATATTATTTAAAGTCTTCTATATAAAATAAAGAATCAATCAAAAGTTATGGATATTATGTTGTTCCAACTTATCAAGAAAGGTCAGTTCCAGTTTATGGGAACAGGGCCATGATTTTTAAATCTAATAAAGAAAATTGTTTTAGATCTGATGGATTGCGAAGCAAGGGTCTACTGGAATAAAATAACAGGCTCAAGACATACTGAGTCATTTATCGAAGGACCTTCAAAATTTGGAGCAGAATCCTAACAAGTAACCTATCATTGCCAAACATAGACAGGGATCAGGTCTTTAACCTGTTGTAGTGCTCGGTTTGGAACAGACCACTCACACGAACCATTTATTCTGAAATTATTATTTGCTGCAATTGAATTTGTTGGTATTTGTTGGTGATATTACTCAAAACTTCCTTGGCTAGAATTAATATAATGAATATTAACGTGAAAAATGAAATGAAAGATGTTTTTTGAACCGTTGGTGATACACAAAAGCGACACCTGAACTAAGAAATATAAACATTTTACCAAGGATCCTACTGTGGATTTTTTGCTGTCGTGTACTTAAAAATATTATTGATTGTCAAGTTGTCGAATTTTTTCGTAGTGTCAGATAGGGACCAGAATTTTATGGAAACTTAATTATTTCTGATAACGGTAGATGGAAGGCAACCGAAACGATCAATAAAAGGTATGCAAAAGATTGTGGTTCGATTTTCCAAAAGATAAAAAAATAATTAGATTCAAAAACATAGACAACTGAATGATTTTGCAAAATACGTAAAATATAATCAAATTCGGTCTATCACTCGAAATACAGTGGCTCATCGCACAGTCAGTAATCCATTTCAACCGTTCCCGGATTTAGATTGTTTTCTGGTTAATCCGAACATGAACCAATTTTACTCCATTATAATTTCGATTGCGTGGAGTACGAGTATATATATATATATGAGAATAACTAGTTTATTATGAATTATGCGAAATTGGATGGTTTTCAATATGCAAAATTTGATTTTTGGTTGTGAACTAACAACTACTAATGGCAATCACTGAATACACAAAATAATGAAGGATCAAGTTTATTGAAACTTGAGTAAACTCAGGAGCCTACTTAAATGCTTTAGAATGTAGGGTTAGGTACACTTGGAGACTAATGTAATTAGTGAAATTCCACTTGGTTGAAAACCTTTTCAAAAGTCTACATTTTGGATTAGATTGAATTTGAAGAGGTAAGCACTTAACCTTTCAGGTAAACAGTACACGAGCCCACTCAATAGCCATAATCTTACACTGACATTCAATATGTTCCCTCCTTAATGTGAAAAAATCTATAAATGTTCTCTTTTTACTGTTAACCCCATCATATTGTTACGAACTCAGTGATTCAGAAGCCGGTCCTGTCGCAAACTATTTGACGAATGCGACCTTTCTAGAAAGGTTCTTTCGCAGGTAATATTCCAGACTGTTCTCGAAGCGTAGAAGGCGGTTAGTTCAAGAAGGTTCTAGAGTTGCAAAGGACTCTACATGCGCGGGTTTTCGAGTGAGTTGTTCAGTATACATAGTGAATCGGTAAACAGTTTCAGTATACAGTGAGTGAACAGATAGTGAATATAAATAGTGTTGAAGGTAAATTAGGACAATTATTATACCGAGTGTAGATAAATTAGTAGACATTGAGTAGTGTATATATGAATTAAGTTTATTATAGTGTGTAAGTGTTTCTTCAATAAATCGCCATAGTGAGCGTATAATTTTATCCCACGGTAGAAACAGCATCTTAGCAACTGTCAAAAGACGTCGCCATTTTATTCAAAATTTACTATTTGAAAACATTCGATATTGCCACGTTCAACTATGAAAAGCCCAACGGGCTAAGTATGTATTGATTATAATTGAAAAATTGACTTTTGATTATCAACAATATATTAATAATGATTCAACGTTAGTGCTTCTTTCATTGGTAATAGAGTAATGGAGATGGAGATGAAAGTTTACCAAGCACCTCCAATAATGTAACTGTTGTTTCTCATGCTTCAACAAGCAAAGGAAGCGATTTATGATTTGTGTTTGATAGCTGTATTGTTACTATAAACAATTATTATAATAACTAATATTATGGAATTAGATGTTATACAGTATAATTATTAAAAATATCTATTGTTGATGTTGATGTTGTTCGCTACGCGGCATCTTGCCTAACTTTTCAATTCGTGCGTAAAATGCTTCTTATCACACACGTAACGTAATATACTATTATAATATGTAGTGCTGGTAGATTCAATGAGACACTTTCTGTGTCTCTGTTTACTACACTATTGACCCTGGCTATTACGTAGGAAAAGCCAGTTGAACTAGAAGCCTATATAGAAGACATGAAGCTTCTGGAATAGAGGTGGGTCATCTTTGCATTGATATTTTGGTCTAGCTAGTGCTAGACGATAAAAAAGCATGATGACGGCAGCGTTCAGCTTCGAATGGACAGGAGCTTCACCGTTTAACAGAAACTTAAAAGAATCTAAAGCTGCAAACAGCAAACCTTTTTGGCAGGTAACTTGGCAGCTAGAAAATGAGACATTTATTCACCACACTATAATCATTTTCTTTCACAATCTGCTTCTTACACTCATTAGTGTTTCTCCTTATTGATTATTTCTGTGTTGGATTAAGTCTTCCGGTCATATTTTTTGTAGTCTTCTCGCATCAGGTCCATTGTTGTATAGTTCTTGAATAGGCGGTTGTCATGGTTGGTGATTCGGTCCCTGTAGCTGGCGGCTATTTTTTGAATTTTTTCCGTAACAAACGGACTGTTTAGTTTCAGTATGGAGAGTTCTATTGCTGATATACCATGGTGCATCTACGATCAATCAGTGCCTTAGACTGAGATCGTTGTATTGTTTTAATTATGGTTGGTTTAGCACATCCTCAAAGCTGTACTCCATATGACCAAGTTGGTTTAAAGATTGCTTCATGAAGATAATCTTGTTGCTTAACGACAGTTTTGATTTACGGCCGAGCAGCCAGTACATGTGTCGAAGCTTGATGTCCAACTGTCGACGTTTGGATTCGATGTGTGTCTTCCATGTAAGTTGTCGATCTAAGTGCAGCCCAAGGTACTTTGCTTCGGTTCTGACAGGAATATGTATATTATTCATTGTTAGGGGTGGGCAGTTGCCATGTCAAGTTGTAAATGTAGCTTGTACCGATTTGGTTTGGTTGACTTCTGTTCTCCATCTCCATATTAACCTCCTCCGTCGATGAGGAGGTTAAGGTGTCGCTGTCGCTGTCGTCGTTTTCTGAAGCTCTATCTGGGTTTTCATCTACTGATAAACAATCATTTGAAAATATTATATTCAATTGCTGCTGCTGCTTTATTGGCGACAGTGGAATAATCCAAATATGGTTTTGGAGTGGCTAGTGCGTAAGGAAAACGGTATGTTTGGACATTATGAATATTATCAAAATAAAATATTTTCAAAACGGAAACCACATCAAGCCGAAAGGAATGTCACAAATGATATTGAACAAATATCACAGCCAGTGGAGTATCTAGTTATTATTGTGGTTTCAATCGAGTTGGATGTAACTTCTCTGACCTGATTATTGTTTGACAAAGCGTCGAGCTTCGCCGATATGTAAAACAAAATACCGATCAAATTTTTTTCAACTATGTGATATATTTGCATAAATACATTATAAATGGAAAAATTCAAAAGACATCCTCTCCTACGTAATTTATAACTCAATTTCGGTGTACCGACCGAATCTGCATCGAAATTCTATTCCGCAGATGAAAAGCGGATCTCCAAGATTTATTCATGTGGAAAAGTATACTTATATTACGTTTGATTTATTTTGTATAAATCACTTGATACATATGACGGGGAAAAGTTTTATAAAGAAAAGTTCCAACGACTTGATAGGATGTCTTACGAATTGCCGACAAATAAAGCATTCCAACCACAAACGACAGCAAAAACATATTTCTCCACACCTGCTTTTATTTCTTTTTCTTTTTCTGTACAGTGTTTACAATTACAGTAATTTGGACGCCACTAGCAGGTTTCATCAATACGAAAAAAAAGGAGAAAAATAATTCAAAGTACATTATTTAAGTTGACTACGAAATTGTATATTTCGTGTGGAAAGTGTACCTGCCACTTTGTACCTGCCAATTTGTACGTGTCATTCCGAACGAAGAGCTTTCTATGAAGTAGTTTCTATGAGGTAGTTTCCATGAACTAAATTCCCATGGATTAACATCAGACACCTAGGACCTGCCCGAGAAAACTAAGGAAAGTAAAACAACGTAAAAACAACGTAAAAACAACAAACAACGTTAACAACATAAAACAACAAACATTCACTGTGATATTAGCTTTAAAATCATTATACAACTTGTAAATTTAACAACGTAGTTCATATTCCTTCCCTTCCAGTATTTCCAGGTTTGTTGATGGAGAGTTGTGAGGTGAAAAACAAGTCGACTAATATTATTCAGGGTGGCGCCCACTTACCTTTCTTAACTTTAATTACATTCCTTAACTTGATTTATTAACTTATTAAATTCATTTGGTTTCTTAACTTCATCTATTATCTCATTAACTTCAATATAACTTCAATAACTTAAATTAAGTAGGATCACCCGCGAACCGGTAAGACTACTCCCTAAACTGATACTAGTGTGGTCTCTGAATTCACACCTGAGGTGCTCTCCACATTGAGTCGCCGTTGCAATTTATCTTTTATTTTGAATAAATAATAGGTAACAAAATTGGCCTATCTGGATTACTGCACAGTTCCTGTGAAGAACAGTTCCTGGGAAAAACAGTTTCTTGGAGCACAGTTTCCTTGAATATATAAAACAGTTCTGGAGGTACAATTCCTAGGAATAACAGTTCCTGGAAAGTCTGACTGTTTTCAGGGTCACAAGTTCCTTTTTGACAAAAAAATTCTTCTGGGTCACAGTTCCAGTTCCTGTTAAACTGAAAAGTTTCTCAAATACCGTTCCAGCAGTAAATCCGTAGTACCTACATCGACAGCTACATCATCTTCATCTTCAAACAACTGTATTATTGTGATAAGTATTTTTTTTGTTGTATTCGCTACTAACCTTTTTTTTAAATAATGTAAATTTCAATACTGTAATTATCAGTTTTATTTATTATACAGAAACTGTAAGTTCTTTTTTTTTAACAGATTAAAAGTTAGATGACCATTAAATCTGATTTTCTTTCAGGAAAGAAAATTAGTGGCGCCCTGAAATTACTTTTTCTATTTTTTTTCTAGTTCTGCTTAAGTAAATTCTTTTCTTTATATTAATCAGGTAACAAGGCCCTGCGTAGTGGCTAAGGTTACCTCCAAATTTATTGGTTAGTTAGGCAAGAACCTACATTATTCACTTTCAATTTTTTCACGTCATTCAACATCATAATTTCATCTGCGAAATTGAGCAACTTTTGTTTCATTGGTGATCAACTTAAAACTACGGTTTCATTGGCGAAATACTCCATTTTCAATAATAAAATGAAGGCAAATATGAAAAGAATCTTTAATATTGACTCCAACAGCTATACAACAATCATACGATATTGTCGCTTAGATACTATAGTTCATTTACGATAAAAAGACGATGACGTTGCAAAACAAAATATTGTGATGTTGCCAAGCTGTAGTTTTTTTCTTTACTTAACGAGAACTATAAAAGTCAATCTGATGCTAGATTAATATATCAAGTTTAATTAACCTATGTATCAATATTATTAATAATAATGAATACAAATAGCGAATACTATTACTTACATATCTCACAGCAGTAAGCGGGAGAAGCGGCCCCCCATTTCGGCATTCTCGTTCAAAATAGCTTAACAAAGATCATCTCTTGACATTTACTGTTCAGCTGCTTCGGCATTTTATTAACTACACACTGCAGATTTGCCTAAATGATCAGTTATGATGATAACTGTTTTTTTATTCTTAAAGAAACAATGAATTTAAAAGCACCAAAAAAACTTAGACGATATTAGACGATGAGATGGAATGTAAATAAACGTCAAAACAAACTGGGGAATTTTACCAGTTGATCTGACAGCGTCTTGAAGTTTTGCCAACCCGTTAGCTGTAAATTGCCCTGGCTGTTGAGGATAAATTGTATTTACGGTAGGTAAATTAATATTTATTATGAAAAGCAGGAAAGTAACGTCATCGTCTTTTTATCGTAAAAATCCTATCTTTATAGACAATAATCAATTAAACCAGTGTACAGTAAACAGTTGACTACATACAATCATGTAGACGTATTATGAACTGCCTAACAAGGCGTAATCACGTCACATACATTGTTTTCAAACTAGGAGGAGGAGAGCTATTGAAGGTCATCTGAATTTGCCAGCTAGCGTGTCATGGTGCCTGCCGTACATTTATATTATTTTCATTTTGGTGTTGTGGTTGTTTTTTTTATCGCAGTTTCGTGTAATTTTATTTATAAAAGGAGCACAATTAATAGTATGTATTGTGTATCAAGTTGATACATCTTCAGCAACGTAATTTAACAGCTATAACTTCATATTAATGAAAGTTATGTAAATGTAACATATTATACGGTTTATTATTGAATTGTTGGTCTATCTACTTTTGTATCTGTATCTGTAGAGTGGGGAGGGTGAGTTTCAGCCCACAGCACTTGGGCCATATGTACAACTTCCCGAGGAGTTGTCCTCTTAGGTCATCGTCCATCCTGTCCTTTCCAGGAAGGTGGAAAACTGGACAGGCTTCTCTAAATCGGCAGGTGTGGACCAAGACTCAACGAAAACACATTATCTTATTGACGATAACTCCAGGAACTTGCATAAGACATGCCTGACAGTTTCATCTTCCTGTTCACACATCCTGCATAAAGGTGGGTCCCCTATCCACATAGTATGGAGGTGTTCCTTAGTTAACAGTGGACAGATAAAAATTCAACTTGAAAATTTCACATCTTCTATATAGACCAATCAAATTCGTTCATTTTGCTGATGTTACCACCACGACAGTGATTTATCCTGGTAGATATATTTGTATAATTTTAACACTAGGGGTATTCCAAGTGATAAATAGACACAAAACTGACAAATTTGACCAATTTGACCAATCACTAGACAATAGAAATGCACACTTAGTATGAGAACAAGTTAGCAAATAGATATAGCAGCGCCCACATTATGTCGAATGGTGTCGATCGACAATGCCGATCCAGTGTGGATGGTCTCCCGACATTGTCGATCCATGTCGGGTCGAATCGAATGCAACCCGAACCTAGTCGGTACGGATAAATGGAAGTCGAATCGACATGGCTAGTTAGGAGATGTCGAAGCATGTTTTTCATCATGGTGTATTCCAGGTTTAACTCATCAACGTCATATTGTAGTATATCCTTTATAAATTCCTGAATATGATATTTTTTCCTATCATTGACGAGACTGGATCGTACCCAAAATCTTCGAGGGCGACGAAAACGCTGTTGCTGGTTTTCAACAACTGCAATAATAATTGCAGCATCAGCTGCCACTACAGCATCTTCTGCATCACTCATAATTGAAAATTTTAATGAAGCAGGACCAATTCAAAATATTTTCAGTTTTGATAATGGCGGGGCGATGTATCTCAGTCAACACGTCCAGATATACAGACGATGAAACACGTTGAAACTCGAACGTGTCGAATGAGATTTGCCGATCGACCTTGTGGACGCAGCTTAAGATTACAAAAGAATCGATTATCCCGTTTGGCCTATATTTTTCCACTGTCCACAGTTCAATATTGAAGTCTTGTTGTCTCGAATAGTGAACAATTGCCTGTAACCGAAAAATTTCGTGAATATTTCAGTGGATTAATTACTTAGACAGATGAAAACAAATACTAGTGAATGTACTAGTCGTTTATGTCGTCTTTTCGATCAACTGAAGTACGTCTCAGCCATTCGTAAACTCGTTTCAGTGTAAACATCTCAATTTCTCACATGAGATTACATGTACCTTTGGAAATTTATTCGATAGTGTGCACCATCGAACTACCAAAGTACAATCGACCAGTTTGAATGGCAAGTCATCGCTTTTAGAAGAAAGATAAAAGTTGGAAATAGAAAAATTGATAGCACGCGGTTGAATATTGAATTTGTTATTTGTCCACTATCTCAGATACAGGCGATCGAATTTTAACTACCAATAGAGTCTGATCAGAAACTTTAAAAAACAATGTGTCCATCTATAAATTGACACATTTTATCAACTTATAACTCAAGAACGGATATGCTAGAACTCTTTTTCTATCCTCAACTACAACAATAAGG
>CAJUYH010004853.1:9185-25450 GCA_910591685.1 Galerucella tenella | reverse complement strand
CATGAAATTCGGTTTTATTTTCAAAGTGACATCAATAAAAATAGATGTAGGTAAAAATGTTTAATCCGTTTCTTGTTGTAAAATCGAGGGGTTGTGAAATGTAACCTAAAACCGACATTTTGTTTCAATAACTTATTAAAAATTGACATTATAGTTTGTAAGAACTGTCCTTTTTTTTGTAAAATAGTTATATCCTGTAACAAGGTTAGCGTGAGCATCCACCAGAATCACGAATTATCATTCTTACCGATTAGCAGACTATACTTTCTCCACGATCAAATATATTTTAAATATATATTTTTAAATGGAAATGATCGAAAGATAATTTATATTACAATTATATTATGTTAGACCTCGTGAAAAAAGAATAACTAAATTTTACGAGGTCTGTTGATAAAATAAAAATATAGCTTATTCAATGAAAGTATAAATAGAATGAAATAAAGGTGCGATTTCATGTATTACTTGCAATCAATGAATTATTTTAAAAGGATTTGTCTTATTATAACCTGAATAGCCATCCTTTGTCGATTCGAGGAGGTATTTATCTGTAAATGGAAGAAAAACAATATTTGAGCAAAATATAATTTGCCTGAATAAAAAGATAAAAATCATCATAAAAATGATCCAAAAGTCTTATAGAGTTTTCAGGCAATAATTCATTATCCGCCAACAAAATAAATACGACATTATCACGGCTAATACTTTTATGGCTTTGTTGCATGTCATTAACCCATCTCAGGTCAGGTCAGTTTCTCAAGTCGTGATACTTTTTTAATTTTCATGAAAGGTTTGATCTTGAAAAAATGACTTCGTACAATTAGGTGAACACTCAATAATTATATCATATTATTATCATCATTCCAAGAATACACTTGCTCAGCACTTGCTGATAATGTTCACCTATCCCGAGCGTGTGTAAACGCAAATGGGATTAGGCTCGGAGGACATATATTTAGAAATTTACGGACCCTGTGACAGGTATTTGAAAGGGCAGCCTTCTGCAGATCGATGTATGTATTTTTGTGAAGACCTAGTTTGGTAACGCTGTCTTGCAGAGTTTTGGGAATTAGTCCTGTAGATGAAACGATGATCGGTACCACCTCTATTTCCTTTGAATGCCACATCTGTCCTACCTCAATTGCAAGACCGGTGTATTTTGCAATTTTCTCGTTGTATTTGTCTAGAATATTGTTATTATTGGGTACAGCAACATCCACCAGAAAAACTGAGTTAGCTTTTTTATCCACAACTACAATATCAGGCCGGTTATTCGTCACCCGTCTATCGGTGATAATTGACCTATGCATTCTCTAGCACCGAATTTGGATGGTACTTGTAATATGGGGTGTAGGTGTTCACTAATCCAAATTTGTTGGCCAGCTTCAGATGGATGATGTTGCAAAGTTGATTGTGCCTGCGTAGGTAATCAATGTTAGCTAAGGCTCAACATCCTGACGTTATGTGTTGTATCGTCTCTGTTGTTTGTTGGCACCTTCTGCACTTGTCCGAAGCGATGTTTGGATCTTTTATGACAAATTTCTTGTAATTGTTGGTATTAATTACTTGGTCTTGAACTACCATCATAAATCCTCCTGTTTCTGGAAATAATGTTCCATCAGATAGCCACTTATTTGATGCTTCCTTGTCGATATGAGGTTGGTTGAGGTCGTGATGATGTCGACCATGAAGCGCTTTCTAGGCCCACTCCACCTGTTTGTCAGAGTCTGTAACGATTTCAAGTTTCATATCTGGGCATAGAAGATTTAAGATGGAATAGTTTTTATCTTCTTTTGCGACCATCTCATGCAATTCAGATGTTTCATCCTTGGCAATGAAGAATTCTGGGAGTCTAGATATTTGTTTGTTATGTAAATTAACTATGTCCACTAGACCTCTCCCTCTTTCTCTTCTTGGTAGTGTTGTCCTGATAACTGATGATGTCGGATGGTGACATTTGTGTTTGGTCATCATGGTACGGGTTGTTCTTTGAATATCCTCCAGTTCTGTCTTTGTCCACTTCAGAATTCCAAATGAGTATGTCAGGATCGGTATGGCGTATGTGTTAATTGCTTTTGCTAGATTTCCTGCGTTACTCTTTGAGTGAACTGGCTCCTAATTTTGATTTTTGCTTGCTTTTGGTCTAGTAGCTTAGCTTGCTGAAATCCTAGATATTTGTAGGTCTCGCCATTTTGCATGGCAGTTATAATATTCCCATTGGGTAGTAACACATCTCCGTTAACGATTTTACCCTTCTCGATATTCAAGGTTTTGCACTTGTCCAATCCAAATCCGATTTGTATATCACTGGAGAATTTTTCAGTGATATTGAGTAAATGTTGAATTTGACGCTGGTTTGATGCGTATATTTTGATGTCATCCATATATAAAAGGTGGGAAACAGTGCAGCTAGTGTTCCTGTTGGCTTTAAGTTTATAGCCGTAATCCGTATCGTTGAGTAGATTGGAGAGTGGGTTCATTGCCAAACAGAACCAAAGTGGACTAAGGGAGTCACCCTGGAAGATCCCCCTACGGATGGAAATTTCATCAGTTTGGAGATATTGGCCATTTATTTGTAAATGAAGGTTCGTTCGCCAGTGCTTTATCGATGATTCTAGAAAAGTCACAATAGTTGGATGTACTTTGTAAATTTGTAAAACTTCAACAAACCAGGAGTGTGGAACGCTATCAAATGCTTTCCTGTAATCTACCAAAGCCGTGTGGATATTGCGCTATTATTATTATTATTTTCAATAATTTTTTTGACACTTACTCAAATTTAGCCATTTTGACTGGGATGACCATCAATTGTATCAAGGCTATGCTATGATTTTTAACCAGTGTGAGAATATTATTATATCACAATTATAACACATTCAAATTGCATGAGGGCAGAGGTGCTGCAGAATATTTCTTCAATCTCAAGAGAGAGAATTCCAGCATTTTGTAATCAAATTTGATTTCAGAAATGACAAGTTCTGTGATGATCGTGTAGAAAATATTTGCTGCCAAATTCCAATCTGTTTAAGAAAGAGAAATATCAATAACAATTTTCAAAGTCCAATGCAACATTTTTTTCCTGTAGGTACTGAAACCATCATAGGTATCACAGTGTGGTCTGGTGAATTTTTATCAAGTAAGGAATGTATGTTTACATCCATACTATCGGTAAAGGTCGTGCTCTAATAATTTGTATTTCTGAATATTTCTCTTCCTTCTTTTTCACTTTTTTGCACGAATCCACAATTCATGTCTTACGATATTTTTGAAAGTATCATACGTAGCAACCCCAATATGGGCCGTTTCACCCCCACAAAACATCGAATTTTTTTCCATCCCTTCAGATTTCCTTAACGAGAAATCCCAGTAAGTACAACGTAAACTAATATAAAAATATATTTTAAGGGTAGAACTAATTGTTTAGTCAATACTTTACACCCTGCGTGAGTCATTTTTTCAACCCTAAACCAACCAATCAGGGGTAGTTCCACTAATCACCCCTACCTCGGAATATAATTATGTATCGGACGCAATCAATAATTTACTTTCACATATTACACTAGCAAGGGCGTAGAATAAGAAATCGGAAATTCTGGTTTATCTGATATTTCAAAAATTACGATTTTTTGCATAAAAGGATGAAAGCGGGACCAAAACAGTGGCAGAAACTTTAGTAGGTCAAAATTGATCAGCTTGATTCATTTCCACAGTATGTCACGCATTCACAATTACTTAACCTTCACTATTTGTTGCCGGAATTCAGTAAAAGCGCCAAAGCTTATGGTTCTGTTAAAGGTACAAGCAAATGTTTGTGTCTCAACCAGCTGTACCCAAGGACCTTCTCCTACAGCTATAATCTTTCCAGGAATAAAATTCTAGTACGTACTACATCTAAGAAGACTTGATTATTGTTTCCACCAACAATAAAAACCGTAAAACAGCAAGGCTAAGGTCATTTCACATTTCAGTACTTCTGTAAAAGCTTATAAGATTTGTTCAGCGTTTGGACAGACATTTTGACGGTCTAAATAAACTGCTAGGCTGAGGTTGAGCACCGCACGCCCCTGAGGGAGGGTTTTTGTGTGTTGAAAGCTCCCCCCTCCCAAATTAAAATTGGCGGATCACCGGAAAATCCTGCTTGCGATGTGCTAAACACGGTGGGTTTACACGCATGAAGCCGTTATAAGATTCAAGGAAAGATATTCAGCTATAGAGTATGCTATCGAAGAACAATTTAGCTACGATAAAGAAACATCACAACAAACCGTCTAAATGCTTAACATACTTCGATCTCCGAATTTTGTTAAGTGCCTAGTGATTCTTCCACGAGCTACACCATGATCTGAGCCGATCTCAAATTTTCACGGTGCTCACAGTTGATTTACGTTCAGTTTTCTCTTTTAGATAATGAAATACGCAATGAATTCACGTTCAACTAGCAAATCAAAGAAATGGAACCGACCTAGACAGAAAAAGAACCCTCAGAATTCCTAATGAATGACAATGATTCGGATATAATGGGATTGTCGGGCCAGGAAGATAATTATAATTTTGATGATGTAGGCAGCCTGGGCGACCTCGATCTTGGCAATAATATTTTAGAGCTCGACAATGATGTACATGAAGTAGAAATAGCAGGAAGAGAAATTAACGACCAAATAAGACAACCAGAGGAAAATGAAAATAACGACTAAACGAGACATGAAGAAAACGAAAATATGGGTGCGGGAGAGATTTTGCGAATAGGAGAAAAGAATTTTATAAACTCGTGGATTAAAAAATGAAAAACAAGCTCGCCAACTGGGAATTCCACCAAAGAAAATATTGGATTGAATATCGCGCAACATCTAATTCTCCACAAAGATCTTCCAAAGCGAGGCCAAGAGAAAATGATGTACTTCAAAGACCCAATAAGAAAACAAAAACAGAAGAAAGGCCATATTCGGAGAAAATATTTGACAACTATGGACTTTTTCCGGAAATGGATGGAAAGAAAGACAGTAAAAGATGTAAATTTGGAAATTGTGAAAGAAAATCAAAGATGTATTGCTTGAAATGTAATGTTCATTTGTGTTAAGAAATCACTTGTTCAATCAAAATGACAACCAAGGAATGTCATGCTGGGATTTTTTTGTAGAATCGCGAAGTACGTGTATTGTTCTTTCCTCGGAAACAAAATGGGATTGCGAAAAGTCTTGAACGACACACGCTGTGTCTCGGATTACAATAATCAACCTCATCCGTTATTTGCTACATATCGGCCTAGAAACGTTAATAACTAGTACTCAATTTCAGAAGTATCTGATCATTAATAAAAACTGGTAACTGAAAGGGTTAAATCAAACTTTGTTTATGATAAAAGATTAATTCTTAACATTTTTCGAGATATTCAGAAAAGTCCGCAGTCAGTGCTTCGCTTACAGAGATTATGTGTGAGGCTGCTTCATCCTCTTCCGTACACAACCGTCCAATAGGCTTTTAAACCCCCTATATATGCTCATGGTTCACTCAATTGAAATATACCTGGGTTTATTGTTTCATTGGTGACCGATTCCGAGGTTTTCTGACAGGGAGTTTGCACATCTGATGTTTTTCAAACCACCTAGATTTGCCTACAATACCTTGGTATTTATACCACAAAATTCTTACTTGATGCGATTAAGAGTTTCAGTAAGCAGTATTAGACCAGTCTAGATTAAGGGTTCCAACGATTCTTCCGAAAAGTATGAAAATATTTTGGACTTTATCCCCCTTTCGATGTTAATTCGCAGTCACGTGTCAATGTATATCCACCCAAGGTACCTGCTGCTCTAGCATTAATATTGCCCCACGTCCAGTTGCTGTTGGTACAGGAGATTTTTTGCAACACCACCTCACGAGAACATACTGTTTCTAATATTAGTGTACAGAACACACTCCCGATAGTTTTTGTCTATGACAGAACATACTGACAGATGTATTATGAGGTATGTTACTAGGTTACTAGAGCTTGAATGGAGATAGTTAAATGTTGTTGGAACCATAGATAAAAAAATACTTATAGATGGGAAACTGACCCGTGGCGCCCTCTACTTGTACGAGAACTTTGAGAGTCCCGTCAGTACCTCTAACACAAATCAGATGGTTGTGAACTTCGCTAACAGCCGAATAAGAAGATTCCCGTAATGTTACAGTTTTTGGCGGCATATTCAAAATTATTGTGATTTTACTTTTATTGCAAAATGACATTCATAGTCCATTTTTTGATATTTCATCTAAAGTTACTCAACATTAGATTGATAGTCAAGTAGAATTGAATGAAATGTCAAAAAATGGACCATATAATGCCTGAAGTGGGAAAAATGAAGCAATAATCATCAAGCTTATATATTTTATTGAATAAAAAAAGTATACAATAAATGGAACGTTTTTTTACATATTTCAATGACAAACATGAAGAAAAATAAATGTTAGGAATTCAACAACAATGCTGGGAAGCTCGAAGCTGTATGGAAGAATAACTACTTCTGTCACTTTTCATTTAATGAAACATGTTTTTTATAAAGCTGGAGCATACGGGGTGCACCTCCTCCACCTCCACCTTGTCTCTAAAAATAAAAGTCCCACTATAAACAATAAAAACCAACTACGAATACTCAACACACACACAAATAAGCAAAACTGGAACTCACGATACGTCAGTTTAGGATCATAGATAACACGTTAGGATTTCAGCGCTGATACATATTGTGGAAGAATCTGCAACTACCACTAACGGCGTTACACTAAATTAGAAATTTTAGTACTGACGGGACTCCCTATGTGGCAGCACCCTCGCGCTTTCAGAGATCCCCTGACCTGGTTAGTTTTAATTGTTAAACTCAGGCCCGGTTTTTCAATAGCAATTTATCCGTCAGTTAATGCTTAACTACCAGTTATTTTGGAAAAGCCGGTTTGTCAACAACAGGATAACTTTATCCGGCAGATAAAATGTCAAATATTTATCGGTCAGTTTCAACTGGCGGATAGGTCGATATCTGGAGGTTTAGGTCTATTACATAACCTTACTTTTTTGTTTTTATTTCGTTGTGGTGTTGTGTCAAATTAAGTTCTGCGCTGAAAAGTATAACTTTTTCAGTATATTAACGCGTGATTTTACGTGGGAATATCAGTGTTGCCAATTATTGAAATTTAATCTTCACCCTCACGGATTTGCTTTTAATTTATTCTATGAAATATAGTGATTTTAGGGGAAAAAACTCGGTGTACGTCCTTGACGTGGAATATTCTAAAATAGCGTGTTTCTTTGATGAAGGTACAACAAAAGATCGATAAATATTAAAAATTGTTAGACAATTTTTCTTCGAGAATTAATTTTGATTTTCGCCGTATCGGTGATTTATAAACTGAAAATCGATTATGGAAGTTTATTGTTGATTAAACGTCTAAATCGTATACAGTATACGCAACGGAAAAACTAATAAACTACTAATATGTGGAGTACAGTACCGAACATAAAAATTTAATTTATTTTTCAATCACCGTAATCAATGTTTGAAAAGTGCAGAATTACGTCGCTAACAGACTCTATGAGTGTTTTTTCCATAGTTAACATATATTTACATATAAATATATGAAGAGACACAAAACCAAGCGAAAAAACTGCTTTCTTTGGACTCTATTCTCATATCTAATATAGGAAATGAAGTTAAAAAAATTGCAGAACCTCGCAATTTTCCGTTCATCATCGATCTGCATAAAATTTTGGGATCAGGCTTATTTCGCCCTCCAGTTCATTTTCTATATCGTGCCGTTGTACGCTTTTTTGAAAAGGGTGAAAGATATCACTAATAATTGTCAAAAATTATAACATTTTAAACCTTAATATGGGTAAAATTTGGTTGGGCTTGGTTGAATAATGATTCTTTTTTTAATTTCTTGGGAAATTAAACCACAATATTTTTAAATTCTTTATTTCAACGTTTCGGTAGCGTTCCAGCTACCGTTGTCAAGAAAAAATAAGTAGAAATTAATTTTTATCCCTAACTGACACAACAGAAAAAATTTGACAACTAGACAATCAAAAATTATTTTGAAGTTTAAGACTGCAAAATTTTGTTATCAAATTTTTATTAAGGTCCATTCATAGTAGATCATATCTGTGGCAAAATGTGAAATGAAATATTTCAGTTTATATATATTTATATACAGGGTGTTTCAAAAAAAGGTAACACCGTCTCTAGGATAGGTAAAAAAGAGAAAAATAATTGGGGTTGGTTTAGTGAAATTTTTTTCTAACGCCATCCGTTTTCAAGATAAAGGGCATTGAAGAAAATAAAAAATTACACATTTCTTACGATTTTGCCGAAACTACTGGCACCATTGTAATTAAATTTTATACGAATATGTTTTGGAAGCTGATATATCCCATGAATTTGTTTTTATATCTAACTAGGGCGCTAGTTACACGATTCATACAACGTATTATTCAACATAACTTTTTTAAGGGTAGAATTATTAGTCAAAACTCCAAGTGAACATAAACATCGTTTAATTCTACACCAAAAAGGTACTCTTGGTAAAACTCGATATTATGTACCGTTTTCGGAATATTTTGATTTGAAAATTATGATTACTTGGTTACCAATGTTAGAAAGAGAAATTTCCAATAATCAATTACCTGCGTTATCAGGATAGCATCATAAGTTTTTATCCAGGTTTTCTTATGATTTATAATTTGAATAGTTGTTAATCGATACACATTTCAATACACAAAATCACAAAACTGAGTATACATATTTCAAAAACTTAAATATTCATACACAAAAAAACTATCAAGAAACGCGTTTTATTAACAACATTTCCAATATAAGCGAAAAAAACGCGCTATCCCAATAAAAACCGTTCCTGGAACGTGCACTTCAGTGGATTCCATTTCTAGTAGACTATCATATCGTTGGAATGTCATAAACTGAAATATTTCATTTCACATTTTGCCACAGATATGATCTACTATGAATGGACCTTAATAAAAATTTGATAACAAAATTTAGCAATCTTAAACTTCAAAATAATTTTTGATTGTCTAGTTGTCAAATTTTTTCTGTTGTGTCAGTTAGGGATAAAAATTAATTTCTACTTATTTTTTCTTGACAACGGTAGCTGGAACGCTACCGAAACGTTGAAATAAAGAATTTAAAAATATTGTGGTTTAATTTCCCAAGAAATTAAAAAAAGAATGAATAATACACTACAAGGAACATACAGAAGATATGAATAATGATTGTTTTATGCTTTAGGATATAATATAATATTTCAACCCTTAAAAATCAACCGTTGCTAGAGCTTAATGCAAAAATGAATGAATTTTTTTTTAAATTTTGTTTGGCTTATTTTGCAACTTTTCAAGCCTTAAAATTCACGCTCCGAAGAGGACTGTTCGAATTTAAAAAATAACAATCTTGTAGCTGTAAGTTTGTGATTTAAATTCCGTAATATCTCGCCAAAGATTCACTGTTTAGAAAATCTATGCACAGTGAAATTTAAATCAATAAAAAAGCTACAGTTTTTTCCACATCCACAGTATTTGGAATATTTGGAAGAATAGGGTGAAAAATAAGAAATCGAAAAATGGATTTCTCCTTAAACTCCAATTTTTTTAAAACTAGGCATTTTAAATTAGTGAAACTTCTTGGATGTATTGATAATATATATAATATATTGTATAGATATGAAATGTCAATGTGATATTATAATAAAATGAATATATGCATGTGATCGAGCCTTTAGATATGACAGATAATGAAGTTTGTTGTCAATCATTCAAAAAGGAATAAGTTCAAGTCATAATATTATCATAAGTCAAATTTTTTATAAACCATTTTAAATTTGAAGGGTGATATCTAAAAAATTCGGGAAGCGTTGCGGGATAAATAAAGTTGTTGAATTTTGAAAATTTTGAAGGCACGAGGAAAAATTTTGATTACTAAAATATAAATTCAACAAATCAAAATTATAAATGGAAGAATATAATCAATGATAAGGAGGATATAAACTAGTAGAAGTTTTAAATATAGTTAACAGAATATGAAGAAATAAGACAAGAATTGACAAGGAGCTTCTTGGTACGAAGAATTGAAATTGTCTAGAGAGGAAGAACGAGAAAGTGAATTTTATCGATTGAATCTTGAAATTAAACTAATCTTAACATTATATAATTCGGGGACAAATTCACAAAAATAATTTTTTGGACACTTTTGGGATATCAAAATTGAAATAATACCTAACTATTGTGGGGGAAAGTACAAAATAATAATAATAATAGAAATAAAAGAGCAGTTACAATGGAAATAAACGAACAATAGTAATAATTCCTTATAAAAAAATTTATATAAATCATATAATGTAAGTCATAAAAACTCACAGAGGGGTGAAGATCAATTTTAATTAGGGGGTAGTTTGGGGGTTGTTTTCACTGATTATATTCTTCAAAAGATTCCATAAGTTTTCTCGTTATTTAACTTTGAATCTTTGAAATTATGGATTAGACAACAAAAAGCTAACTATTAATTTGCCGTATCACAGTTTGTATTGGTCGTAGAAAAACTATAAAAAAATTTTGTTTGTTTTTTAAGAAGCTACAATTCACCTCTCTGAAGTTTTTTTGATAAAATGCATATTTTTCGAGTTATCCGCAAAAAATTCTTTCAAAACGCGGATATTTTTAACGGATTTTTTCAACATTTTCTTTTTAAAATCAACTTTTCCATCGATTCCTGTAGTTGAATGTGATCAAACATTTCCATCCCCGAGATAGGGTGGTAACCACCCCAAGGTATCAATGTATACCGGCATGATATAGAGAATGATCATTGGGCTATCCCATACCTTCTGAAAAGTAAATCCATTCTGGACGAAAAAAATGCGAGCCGAAATGCTTCATTCCACTATATTAATTCTTTCCACTATATTAATTTTTTTCCAGTGAAACTGAAACACAATTAGAAAGACTTGAAGTTTTTTGTCTGCTTTATTATTTCCTTCAATTCTTCGAAGCTATCTTGTATCCTTTGGTCAGTTGTTGTTGCAATCATTTGTAGTACCAGCCTAGCTTTCATCAATATAGGTTTGGGAAGATTCCCAATAACTATACTGAATAGGAGAGAGGATATTCTAAAATTCCGCATACGGGGTCGGAGGAAAGAAATGGAATGGGTCCATTTCCATATTATATTGACTCTTCAAAAACTAGTAGATACGTTGCTTTGTGTAATTTAAATTTTGGAAGGAATATGTAATCTATATTTCTTCAAAGTTTCACTACAAACAGTTAAGAATATAAACAAAGTAAAACCACGCTCCAACACCATATCAAACAAGTTAGCTTTTTTTTATCTTGTAAAAGAGTTTAGTCTGTTTTACTCAAAATACCGTTAAACTAAAAGTTTCGGGAGCTTTGGCCAGAAGTAGCGTGCGTGCAGTGCTTTATAGTCTGGCAAACATCGGACAAAAAATATCCTAAAGTCAAGCCAACTGATGTTATCCCATATGTTTTAAAAAAAATTGCTAATCAGAAATAATAGAATAATTCTTTTAATGTAAATGTTGTTTTTATAAAAATACTTTGACAATTGACGGAAAAACCCTTGGCAGAATAGTGATATTACAATCTGTAATCTTAGATCGGTTGAACAAAACAAAAATTGAATTTTTTTGAGATATAAATAGTATATTATGACAGAATAGTAGAAGAAAATATCATGGACATGGAGACGTTACTTCTAATGGCTTTTAGACCAACCAAAGGCGGTTTATGGAAATATCTGAAATTGTCTGTAGCACGGTCATTATTGGTCACATACAAGGATTTGATTTCACAAAAAAGTGATGTATGTGTATATTTGAAATATTTACAATACCTTGACAAAAAATACAAAATTTCTAGTGATATGTGGGGTATCTTTATCGAACCAGATGTTATTTATGAAGCATGAGCTGAAATATACAGAGTGTTTCATTTAATAAAATAATTAATAAGATTGAAATCAAAATAAACCTAATTCGTTGAATGTTTCAGTTTCGCATTGTATATATTTTATAATTCCAAACAGTGTATTTCCTGAGTTATACTTTCTCAATTTCTATATTATTTTATGCTCTTCATCTTATCCTTTATTTTTATATAGTTCTGTAGACCTCAACAAATACTATTTCTTTTTTTTGCATTCACTAGACTAGAGACCAAACAAAGTCGGTGCAAACCGCAAGTCGACTAATCGATATATCGACCGGAAAAACTGTTCCTGTTCTACATCTACTTGTTGAGCTATGACGGTGTCTTTGCCTGTCCACCACCGGTCAACTGCAACTACGGTACCCCTTACTTAACACTACACCACGCGAGGGGTGCATTTTCATTCACGAACGGTGGAAAAACACGTGCTTTTTGTTACAGATGACCTTTGCTGTACAAATAACGTAAATATGTTCGGGTGATTTTGTTAGGGAACGTATTTATTTGATTTGATTTTTTTTATTCATGGTAGGAATATCTCATTTTTTCTGATTATTCTCAATTATTGAAATAAATTTTCAACAGAAATAACAGTAAATCGTCAAAGAGCTCCGCAATTTTCACATGCAAAATTTGGGTTTTTTTTTCTGATTTTGTATTTATTGTACTGTCAAATTAAGAGTGCAGATAGGAGGTCGAAGATCGGAAGAGTTTTCAATGAAAAAAGGTATAAAACAAGGTGATAGCTTAAGCCCACTGTTGTTTGTTATTATTATAGACAAAATATTGAAGGAAATAAAAATAAAAGGAGGACATCTGGACACGACATATGGTACCGGTCAGACTAAGTAACCTACTACGACGACGATATCGTACTCATATCAAAATCGAGAAATAAAATGCAGAAACTAATTAACTCACTGGCAAGAGAATTAGAAAAGATGGAAATGGCAATAAATACAGAGAAAACCAAAGTAATGATAGTAAATGAAAAACAGGGGAATAATTACGAGGAATTGAAATGTAATCACAAAACATTAGAAAGAGTAACAACCTATAACTACCTAGGAAGTATTTTAACAGAAGATGGAAAAATAGACGCAGAACTTAATAACACAGCAAATAAATCAACAAGATTATATTATTCCTTAAATCGAACATTACTAAGCCATAAATACATTGATATAAATACAAAGATGGAAATATATACAACAAAATTACGGTACCAACTATAACTTAGGCCAGTGAGAACTGGGTACTGCAGAAAAAGCATGATGAGCAAAATTGGTCTTGGTCTTGCTGTCTTGGTTTTGGTCTTGCGAAAAAGCAAGACCAAGACCGAGACCAAAACCATCCTTCGACTCGCAAGACCAAGACCAAGACAGAATGAACAAGAACAAGACTGATACCAAGACCGACTATGCAAGACCATGCAAGACTAAATACGCAAGACTCAACCAAAATTCTTTTTCACAGTAACTATATGAGATAAAATATTTGTAACAGCGTCAACATATGCTTTTCTTTGAACAATATAAGTTGGCATGTCGAATTGTCAGTTTTCTTTACTAGATTTTAACGATATATATAAAAAAACAAAGAAATCACTGTTGAAAAAAAAGGATCTACAAAAATGTCTTTGTCTCAATGTCTGATTAACACATGGCTAAAATCCAAAGGAAAATTACTAATTTTTCAATATTTTCATTTTTCTCAAGGATTTTTGTTTTTGCTGAAAGGTCAATTTATGCGTTGGAGAAAGGTAGGCTCTTGAGTTTTCATGAATATATTTTGTACTAGAGAATCATTCTCTTGACAAGTTGTGACAAGCTCATATCGCGACGTACATGATGAAGTTTCTGTATTTAAAACGATTTGTGACAAAGCCGTTGCACAGTATAAGAACGAACCAGTAGTAATGTTTGTTGCATAAAAATAAAAAGTTTACAAAATGTTTTGAAAGATGTTCGTTAAGGAATTATAGCAAGACCAAGACTAAAACTAAGACCAAACAAAATACCGCAAGACCAAGACCAGACAGATTTGAGAAAGATCAAGACCAAGACCGAGACTGTTCGACTCTTGATCTTGGTCTTGCTTTGCTCATCACTACATGAAACAAAAATAAATGCAATGGAAATGAAATATTTAGGGAGAATAGCAGGAAAAACGAGATGGGACAAAGTAAGGAACGAAGAAATCAGAAGCGTAACTAATCAAGACCCAATAATATCAAATATTAAAAAGAAACAATTGACCTGGTTTGGCCACCTAGTCAGAATGAAGCAATATAGAATAGGGAGAAATGTATTGGAAATGGGAATATCAAGAAAAAGACAAAGAGGAAGACCCAGGAGGAAATGGATGGACCATATTGAAGAAGTTGGAAAGAGCAAAGGAAAGTAATTGGGATAGATGAAGGCATTAGCCAGGGACAGAAAAGAATGGAAAACATGGGTTCAGGAACAACTCCAATCCGACCCCTGAGAAGGCATAAGGATAAGAGAAAGAAAGAAAGTATTTATTGTACGTGTACACCCATAATATGCCTGATACAATATAAAACCCAATGTCAAGCAGTTGCAATGGTAACTCATTTCTCTCACATTTTCTAAAGGTAGCGATGAGCCATTTTCATCACGTTCTTAATCAAAATAATTCATTATTTATGCCAAAGCTTCTTCAAAGCGGCCGGTTTTTTTTTCGGCATATAATAACACACAGATTAAATATAAAAATAACATCCATAACTCAAGAAATGTTTAATTTGTACATTATAAACCATTTATAAACGAGGCAATAGCTTATTAAAAATTTTAGCAATATCAATTTGTTATTTAATCAACCAACAAGTTGTATTTGGTTTGAAATTTAATTTAAATTAAAAGCTTATCCAAGTATAGAACTATCTCCTTAATCTCATGCGACACGTTCTAAATTTCAATATTTATCAATTTTAAAGTGTCAGCAATTGACAGAAAAACAAGCAACTGTGCAGGATTTATGTTGTACAATGTTTGTTGTGATGTATTAAAAAATCTTTTGTAACAAAGTTTCTCTGTTTAAAAGCAGACGGTATCTCAAATAAAATCCGCAGTTAGGGAAGTGTGACCTTATTTTTCACCCTTAGACATTCGCCACCATAAAGGAGGTATTAAATTACCTAAACTTAAAGAGTAAAAATCTCATAATTCAGTTCCTTCACCACTATTAGTTTTTACCATAGAGAGAACCAGGGCGAATATGGGTTTCCAAACTCGAAACATAATCATGAGAAAATATCATTCGAATCAGTTTGAAATTAAGGGTTGTCATTGTTGGGTACGGGACAGTAAAGAAAGGGATATGTGACCCATTTCATCCGCTATTCTCAATGTTACCGTTGTGTAATTGGGATTTTTCTTAACGAATTAAAAGAAGCCGTAGAGGTAAATTGATCTAATTCTTCGCAACGGTAACTTATGAACAAAGTTCCGTGAAGGGTTGGTGCTACCCTCAGTCGCTTAATAAATTCAGATAATCGTTGGGGAGGTTGAAATGGGTATTATTTAATTGATAAAATTTTAACCTTTGATGACATTAACGACCTTTCATTTTGTGTGTTTTGAAACATGATGAAATCAGAAATGATGACAAATTTTAATAATTATTTTTGATTTCGATTCTCGAAACTATGCAACTAATTTGTAATGCGTTGAGCAGTTAATAGTTAGTTGGGATGTTGAACGTTAAAATAAACTCTCTTGAGCAAGAGGACAAGGTAGTAAAAGATTGAAAAATTAGATTATCAAAAAGTAGACAACTTGCCTTATGGACAAGACGATCGACTGATTTCATGGTATGCAGAGCTTTAGCAGAAGCTTTAAATGTATAGATTTCGTGACAAACAGTCAGCAAAAGGTAGGATGAAGCATAATGATCATCAATTACACTACTGCTAACCAGAAAACAGAGTTGCTAGAGCTCATATAAACTGGAAAGTCAATCTGAAGTAACCAGATGAACGTGACAGTGTTTGGAAAGGACCAGGTTCTATATAGCTACACAAAGTTGGTACCTATTAACAGGAGTTCAATGAATGTAAATTTTAATCTCCAGAATATTCTGGATAACGCACTATCACACGCTGCAGTACAATAGATGAACAATCTTGGTGAGGGAGCATTCAGGTTATCAAAAAGCTATCTAAAAGCTAGAAAACGTTATTTTAATATCTGTGGGGACGACTCAAAGGGACAGACACTGCAGATCTGCAAATACAACTCTTCAGAAA
>CAJUYH010004852.1:0-25455 GCA_910591685.1 Galerucella tenella | reverse complement strand
ATTCTTCCAAAAGTTTTAAAATATCCTCGGAAATATCGAATATTTATTTCCACTTTACGTTGACTTTTAGAAAATAAAAAAAGCACACACAAACACGTAATGGTCTCAAAAGAACATATGAATGATATTTTTACGTAGATGAAGCAATTAATAGTTGATTAAAATACAATCTAAACACACAACTACACATAACCTAATGCAATACCGGCCATATTGACATAAGTAAACACAAGAAATATGACATCACACGTATCATCGGTAGCGTTCGGAAATCCTCGGGTTGTGGTCGGTGAGTGCATTGAAATTTGAATTTTATTATAAAATTAATTTCCAATGGAAACTGGTATATTTCCTATTATTAGTGATTTTTGATATCATATTTACTATTATAAATTAATATCTAAGCAAAATATGAAATATGCGTGTACTCTATCGACTGCTTCTCCACCTCTCCAGGCAATCTCTACTGAAGCGATAGGGTGTGAACACCACTCGTTTTTTTAAATCTTTTGTTATTTTTAAAAATGGTACGAAAACGGAATCAAAGGATGCTATTTTTATTTTTGGATAACCAATTTCACTACTACTTAAGTTCAAATTGCACTTTATGAGAATTTTATTGGTATAAAAGGCTATAAATGTATATTGTTAAACTCGTAAATTAAAATTATGGTAGGTACTTGAACATTTTTAATAGATTCCATGCTTGTACGTAAATTCCTCTTAAAAGGGTAATTGTTGGTTCACAATTTTCTACATTTCTAATCGAATTAACCACAGTATAAGAATGTCAATTCAAGGAAAACAGGATAAAAATAAAAAAAATTTCCAGCAGATGTTCAAAAAGGTAACAATTGTGATTGATACAGTTTCTTGCTTATTCCAGTTTATTGTGTGAGTTTCTTTCCATTTCTTTTCTTTGTTAGGTTTCTGTAATCTTCGTCATTCCAGTGTTTGATGTTCTTATTCTTTTCTTCTTGCCTGAATATCTCTGCTGCTGGTTTTATTGCATTTTATGTCTAAATCTACCTATTAACATTCATTGTTTCAAGTTGTTCGTGTAGTTTGTTTATATTATATACCTTTGAGTCTTATATTTATCATGAATCTCGTTTTAAAGTGTTTTGTTGTTCCACTGTTAGAAATAATGTGTTCTTTCAATTCTGTTACCCCCTTTTTCTTTTGCTTGGTTTCTTGTTATGCCAATATATTCAGTTAATATCGCTCCATTTTGTTTTCCAAGCTTTTGAGAGTTCCTTCTTGGTTAGTACCTCTTACATTCCAGGTTGTATAATTAATTTTATCTACAACTGTCATATAACAGGTACAATTTGACACTATTTTCAGTGTCATAATGATGTAAATTACCGCACTAGTGCGTTTTTGAATACATTACCGCACTAGTGCGATAACAAGAATCTAGAAAAATATAAATACCAGAAATAAATATTTAAAATAACACTGGAAGCTGCATTTTTAATTTCCGAAAGGAGATTGTCTTCTCTTGAACTCATTTTTATAGATTTTTGTTCATTCAACTTTGAGAATTTGATGACACACCCTAATTTATTTTATTTCCACAGCTTTGTTTGTCTTTGTTGCTATAGTCACAGAATATGATACACAGTACCTTATGTTTGCAGTAGATATTATTAAAAATACTTTGGATTGAATTTTTTTCCTAAATTTATTATGTAGGTATACTGTTAATAATACTAATAAAGAGTTGTAGATGAAATTCTGTACGTAACACGTGTAATAGGAATTATTAACGCACTTATGTGATTACACGACTCGGCCTACGGCCTCGTCGTGCAAACTTCACATGTGTGCGTTAATAATGTCCATATACCACTAATTACGTAAAGAACTATTATTAACGCTCATTTTGTACCCAAGTATAATTCTCACACTAAAGGTGTTGTGCTGTGAACTCCTACCGCTGTAACTTGTTTTTTCTTCTATTGCGCATGTGCTCAAAGTAAGGCATAATCTACTTTTTGTGAAATTTTTGGGATGCGGTCGTTTAATTTCGTTGGTTCGTTACATTTAATATTGGTGATTATAAATTGAAGGAATAATGGTATTTCATTCCTGTGTATTTAAATTGTAATGGTAACAATAAAGAAGTTCATATGCACCGTTTTTCCATTGAACAAACGCAAACGTGACCTACGTGGCGCCCTCCACAAAATACATCAAAATAGGTACAAAATTATGGTTTCACAAATCAAAAAACCCCCGACCATAAATTTTTGTGCATATACGTCAAAAAGCGAAGTTATTGTAAAGAACGAAAATTAAAATTTCATGGTCAACACCCTGTATCTCTCTTAATATCAACATTTTATTAAGGCTAGTTGATTTAAATCGCAATATTTTAAAGTAAAGATTGTACAATTACTTAAGGACCACCCTGTATATTACTTTTTTGTATAAAAACCACATGCTTTGCAATAAATATAAAATTTAAAATGCTACACATATTATGGCAGTTAATTGCGTAGAAATACATTTCGAAAACACTGTAGTAAACGACAAGTATACATGAACGAGTGAAAAAATAGTTATTTATGATATGAGTGTTAAAAGTGAGGTTTTATTTTGTGAGTGAAAACGTTTGTGAAATGAGCGGAGCGAATTGAACAATTTCACGAACAAAATAAAATCACTTTTAACACAAATACCATACAATGTTTTTTGTACAACTTCCCTATTTTGATAATGAAACGAGCGAATTTGCAATGACAATAAATTCAAAATGCATTTTAGTATTCAAATAATCAAAAGATTGTTGTGAATGGCAGACGTTTACATAGCAGCGTGCTAAAAATATTTTTAACACTAGTGTTAAAAATATTTTTAACACGCTGCTATGTAAACAATCGTTTTTAACATTGTTTGCTATCATTAAAAGTGTCACTTTTAATGACAGTTGTACAAAAAATCTTTTTTTATCGTTATTCCAATGAACAGTAGGTATATTAGGAATGAAAATATTGAATTGTGTTAATGGAGATAATAGTTATATTTCCCTTGATATCATCACTGTCAATATCGGATGGAAATACACAATTCTCGCTGTCAGTTCCATGCTCGTTTAAATTAATAATTATAATTTCAATATCATCGTCTATTAAAGGGTCTTTTCAGATAAAATCTCTCAACTAGATTTTTTTTTCACATTTCTCAATGGAAAATGCTTGAAAATTTATATTACAGTATAGAAACTCGATTAAGGGGTATCTACCAAATTCGACCTTGCACAATTATGCTTTGTATATTTTTTTGTTTCCCTACGTCCTCACGTTTAAGTTCACATAACGAAAATTTTATTAGAAATATGAAAACTCCGCAACATGTAGGTAGCCAAGCGGTCCAAGCGGATTTTGGTTCACGTACTACTCTATAAGCTTCGTCAGTACTGAACTGGGAGACCGCCGAGACCGGCGAGCGTTGTATCAACAATGGAACGGCACGCGACTACCGAAGCAGAGAGACAATGTCAGTCATAGAAGAAGGATAGAATAGCGGGAGATTTTTATCCGATATTTTAGTGGTAGCAACCGAATTTCAATAAGGAATTGTACGGTCATAATTAATTTGAGGATTCTGAGATTTTTATATAGTATTCATAAAGCTTCAAATTAGACTTCTTATCAATTAGTTTTTTCAATCCATTATTTAATTCTTTGCAAGGGCTCAAACTTTGCTTAATATGTGTATTTTCCATATTTTTTTCAACAAAATTTGGTTAGCATTTCAAAGTTTTTATTCAATGAGAACTCTAAGTTCAACTACCGACCTCCATTGGTTCAGCTTTGACTGAAAAGGGCATCAAACCAACCATTACTGGTTGGATATATGCCATGCTCACAAAAAGGACAGCCACTACATCTCTTCAGGACGAGACCATCAGCTTTAAGGTTTCCAGGCGATGCCCACAAGGCGGAGTACTATCTCCCCTACTGTGGTCTCCCTTGAATCTTGATGGATAACTTGCTTAGCGATCTCGAAAGAGAAGGGGTAGACTGCAAGCGTATGCAGACGACTTTGTCATCTTGGCAAGGACCAAGTCAGGAAGGGTTAGCATATAATATCCTCCAAAAGACGTTGGACGATGTCCACAATTGGTGTCAGAGGGAACAGATGTCTGTTAACTCTGGCAAAACTGTATTAGTTCCCTTCACTAGAAAAAGGAAGTTGGAGGATCTTCCACCATTTTCCTACAATGGTGAGGATCTGTGGAAAATCTTGGGGCTTGGGACCCAAACAAATCTATTGGATATATGTGATGATTGTTAGACCAATGATCACATATGGAGCTATTGCCTGGTGGCCAAAAGCTTTACAGCGAACGGCCCAAGCAAAGCTCTCTGGTTTACAGAGACAGGCTTGTCTGGCAATCACTGGTGCTATCAGCTCCACACAGTCCAACAGTAAACTACGGCCTGCCGTACACCGTCCTAATTCCAAATAGAGATGAATGGGTCCTTCGTAAGGATGAACTATTGAGAGCAGACAGCTGTTGGTACACAGACGGCTCAAAAACACCCTCAGGCTCTGGTGCAGGTGTATACGGGCGCAGACCTAGGACAGAAATTTCAACCTCTCTAGGATCCTATGCAACCGTATTTCAGGCGGAAATTTACGCCATTGTTTCATGTGTGGAGAGAGTGGAGCAAGCCAATCTCATACATAGAACAATAAAAAATTTCTCGGACAGCCAAGCGGCTTTAAAAGCACTTAGCTCTCGCCGTGTAACGTCGAAATTGGATTTAGACTGCCAAAAAAGACTCTTCTCAATAGGAGAACTCAATAAAGTATTGCTGGTCTGGATCTTTGGCCATTCTGGCATGGAAGGAAACGAGAAGGCAGACTTTCTTGCAAGGGAGGGTGCCGCACGTGTTTCTATCGGACCAGAATCTACAATTGGCATCGCAATAAGTTTTGAAAAACAAACACTAAATACCTGGACAGCAAGAAGAGCTTTAGACTTCTGGCATAATCAAGAAGAGCTTTAGACTTCTGGCATAATTTACCATGATTGGTTCATTCAAAGGCTTTTATACATCCTTCGAAGTATGTCTCCAAACAAATGATACACCATAGCAGGCATGACCTACGTTGTCTAAAAGGCCTTTTAACAGGCCACTGTCATCTGAATCATCATATGCTAAAACTTGGACTGTCGGAAGATTTGACTTGCCGTCTTTGTTTGGAAGATGATGAAACAGCAGAGCATATAATTTGTGCCTGCCCCGCCGCGGCTCGAATCAGGTATCTGATGTTTGGCAAGGTTTCTCTCTCTCGCCCTCGGACCTGAAATATCATTCACCAAATGAAATAATCGGTTTTGTTAAGAAGCTGAATTTGTTTGGTGAAATCTGAATAGGTGTGAGCCACAATAGACTCTTGCCAGTCGCAGTGGAGGGCCTTATAGACCCACTCACCACAAACCTAACCCAACCCAACTTAACCTAAACTAAAATGGATTGACATGGGAAAATTCGTTTCTTATTAATAATCAATCTCTTGCCCATTTCGAACGTTTTCTACGTGATTTCTTTTTTAAAGCAAAAACTAACGCCACTGCAATTATGTCCTTGCGATTAATCGTGAAACACACAACTGGAGACGTTCTTTTCCGACAGTGTATGTGTGTTCAAAATTTTGCACATACAATTTTAACTGTACGGCTAAGTTTGTCGTGTTTACCCGAAGTGTATGGGGGCCTTAACGAATTGCAAGCAACTTGGAAAACACGGCGAGTAACGAACAACAGCAACAACAGAGTTTATAAATCCACCTTTACAAAAGATATTTTCGTATAGAAAGTTTCTCACTGTAACTCCAGACACCATAGATAAAATGTTTTCGATATCATTCCTTTCCAATTGTAATTTATTGTTCTGCAGCGACCCCGCTGTCAGAAAACTATTGATTCGACATTAATTTATGTGTCTCTGTACCGCCTACACCTCATAATGAAACCTGAATAAATCGCAACGATAAAAAAAATACTTTGTCCGTTTCGATTTCGATATCTTATATATACTTATATTGGTATATTATGTACTCCCACACACAACAGCCAAGGACATCGGCCTTGCATGAGCGAAGAATAGCACAGAAGCGAACAATATACCCTGTAATGAGGCTATTTCATTATGCTGCATACAAAATATTATATTTTTTAAACATGTTTTGTTAATATAAATTATACAGGATGTATATATGCTGATTTTTTTGCTTGTAACATATTTTTATTAAAACTAGTCTTCATGACTAACTATTAATTTAGCTCCGATACAATCTTAAAACAAGCCTGCTTATCTCTTGATGTCAGTCCATTGAAATACTTCAAGTTGTTACATTTAGTATGTACGTGTTTATACACTATAGTCCAGTCGGGTTAGCCCGAAAACTGTCAAAACATGGATGGGAGAGTTCCATGGAACTCTCATCTAGAAAACAGAGTAAAAAAAGCATACATCTCTTATGAACAGTGTCGCAGAACCATCGGCCGTACCTGGGGAATGTCACCCAGGGTTACTGCCTGGATCTACACTGCCATCATCAGACCTATGCTAACGTACGGCGCGATTGCCTGGGGAGTTAAAGCAAACCAGCTGACAGTCGTCCGTAAACTGGATCAAATTCAAAGAACAGCATGCCTCAACACAACAGGAGGCATGAGAACCACACCAACCAGAGCGATGGAGGTGATCCTTGGTCTCACTCCCCTTGACATACACATCAGGGAGGTTATTTTGATGACCATGACACGCTTACGCTCTACCGGTATACAACCTGACGTAGGATCTGGTAGATTGAGACGTAACCTATGGCGTGAGGCACTCAATGAGGTCCCACTGCTGCAGGCAAATACGGACGCAATCTCACCACAATATGCCTTCCACAGGCCCTACAAGGTAAACATCAAATACAAGACACATCAGAAGAAGGCGCACTCCGCATCTTCACGGATGACTCTAAAACCAATATGGGCTCAGGATGTGGAATTTACTCCAGATCTCTGAACCTAAACATCAAATGGGCGATGGGCCGTAATGTCAGCGTTGCTCAGAGCTCACTGCTATCTACATCGCCGCAAAAGAGATTACCAAAAGAAACACAGGTAATAAAATTCACATCCTCACGGATAGTAGACAAGCACTACTAGCCCTGAACAGACAGACATCAGGCCTAGTACTAGAGTGTCACCTGTCCCTGATCGAAGCCTGTAGCAACAACGAAGTCACTCTAGGCTGGATCAAGGGGCACAGTAAATCGAAAGGTAACCACATTGCCGACTCACTAGCCAGGAAAGCAGCCTCCCAAAAACTCTTGGGACCCGGCACTTTCATTGGTCTGTCGGCGTCGGCTATGATTGACCTAATAAAGGAACACTCCCTTGATAAGTTTAAGGGTAGATGGGACGATGCAGAAGGTTGCAGGCTTGCCAAGGAACTGCTGCAGTACCCGGACAGCAAAGTAGCCAAAAAATACGTGACTATGAACAGACAGAACCTTCGGACAGCCACGGGTATTCTGACCGGTCACTGCCACCTACGAAAACACCTCTACAGACTGGGTCTGTCTGACACTTCACTCTGTAGAGGATGTGAACAGGAAGATGAGACTGTCGAACACATTCTTTGTGAATGTCCGACACTCTCTCAATTTAGGTTTTCCGTATTCGGCGAGTACAGGCTAACACAAGCCAACATGAGGGAGCTTACTTCCGGCGACGTTATCGCCTACTTCAAACAAGTAGGCTGGATGACGAGCCAGAAGGAAGTCTGAACCTCGGAAGGATGCACAATGGGCCAATTGTGGCCTAAGTGCCGTGGGGGTCACCCACCCTTCAAATTCTTACAGATACAGATGGATGGGAGAGCAATAGGCGAGATTTTTGATGGAATCCCTCAAAAATATCATGGTTAATGATAATCAATTGCCTCCACCAGTTTTTACAACGTGCTAATTGCATAATAACAGTTTATAACCAAAACAACTAAAAATGGGCCTATTTTTCGACATGTTTTCGAATTTTACTCGAAAAGTATTGAGTTTATCGTGCATGTGTATGAAAACAAAGTTATAGAACGTAAAATTTGGTATAAAATTCAGTGGTTCAAAATGAGAAAATTCCATTCTCTGCAGCCACAGCGGATTAATTAGTATCCACGTTATCCACGAACCGTATGCAACAAACGCGGTTTCGATATCTTATTTAGTTGCTGAGTAATCTAATTGTTAATAAACATTAGGTAAAATAAATAGACATTGTTAGAATAAAGACATGCAACAAAAAAATTTTAAACTTACAATAATGTTTTTACACATATTAGAGATTGCTTGTTCGGAAAGCATATTATTTCGTGTTTTTGGCTTGATTTGGCAACGGCACATTTGGGAATGTGTTAGCCGTTAAAAGAGTTACGTTGGCGCGACGGCGCAGTAAGATTAAGAAGGTGATTCGTGCACCGACACGTTGTAATAAAGCCGGTATAATTTTGAGCCGAAAATGCATGTATTTTAATCTAACAATTTATTCATTGTATTAGAACAATTATACAGAGTGTTTCATTTGGAAAGGGCCTAACTTTAACTGTAGATGGAAATCACTTTGGTGCTTCCAAAAACTTATATATAATTTGTCTTCTGCACTTTATAACCGAGATACAGGGTGTTTTATGAATTTATCCTATTTCTTTCGAACCTCATAACTTCCGAGTTACCCAGTATATTATTTTGAAATTTGGTACAAGTAACAATCATTATCTAGAAGCTACATCAAAAGCATCTCTATAGAGATTATGCAGGTCCGGCTTAACAAAAAATTTCAAAACTCGTTTTTCCTAAAAACAACACCCTGTATATAGATATTTTGAAATTGCTTTTTATAATTGGAAAGAGTATGAAAAATAGAATCTACTCATTTCCTTTTGATTTTTCCGCAGACAATTTTACTATCAAAAATTTACCGTCAAAGTTATCAATTATGCACGTTTTGGGGGTTAACAATGGATCGGCACCGTACACTAACTACCGACAAGTAAATTCACTTCGTCGATTTATGGGTTACCGAAAATTTTCTTACTCCTCCTATCGTCTGGCGAGTTCTGGCTAGTTTAAAGCGAGTATTGAATGTTGTATTATGATACCAAAATTTTCAAACGTTCCGACGCAAGTGAATTTACTTGTCTGTAGTTAGTGGACGGTGGTATCGGAGAGGTTTTTTTTAGCTTGAAATTAAATTTATTTAATGCATCTAGAGAAGCATCCTAGAAATTCAATTGAGTGTGTATGTTTACGAGTACAGACCACTGAAAAATGTGATTTTGAATTTTAACAGCATTGTCCAAACGAAGCAAGTCTATCCTACAAAAATTGCTCAAAATGCCCAAATGACCATTCTGCTCTAAGCACTTTTTCTAAAATATCTAAAATCAAAAGTATATGCTACCGAGATTTCGTGTTTTCTTTTCATGTCAATTAATGAAATTAATAAAAATCTCTCCATTTTTTGAGGTATAAATTTATTGTATTTTATTCTTGTTATTCTAAATGTAGAAGTGCATGGTTTCCAAATACATATCCTTATACGGGGTGTTCGAAATATTCGAAACATATTGAATGAGTATTTCTAAGTACGGCCCTGTAATCACATTTTTTAGTGGTCTGTACTCGTAAACATACAAACTCAATTTAATTTCTAGGATGCTTCTCTAAATGCATTAAATAGATTCCATTTCAAGCTAAAAATAAAAAAAACCTCTCCGATACCTGTTAACCCCCAAAACTTGCATAAATTATAACTTTGACGGTAAATTTTTGGTAGTAAAATTGTCATACTCTTTCCAATTATAAAGAGCATTTTCAAAAAATCCATATACAGGGTGTTTTTTGTTAAGCCGGACCTGCATAATCTCTATGGAGATGCTTTTGATGTAGCTTCTAGATAATGATTATTACTTGTACCAAATTTCAATATAATCTACAGGGTAACTCGGAAGTTATGAGGTTCGAAAGAAATAGGATACATTTATAAAACACCCTGTATCTCGGCTATGAAGTGCAGAAAACACATTAAATATAGGTTTTTGGAAGCACCAAAGTGATCCCCATCTACAGTTAAAGTTAGTCCCTTTCCCAATGAAACACCCTGTATAAAGGAAGTAAAAGTGTACCAGATCGTTTATCATTTCACGCAATCCATTCAAAAGTGCAAAAAGTGTATTCAATCAAAAACACAGCTATCATATGCAATGATTTAATCAACAATTTTTTCGGTTTAACTGACTCAAACGTTAATTCAAAAAAGTGGTTCGCATTTTACCTTGGTAACAATTGAGATATCTGTGCGGTTTTTTATTTTAATTGAAATCTGAAATTGCCCACTTAAAGGAATTGGAAAAACACAACTTGTGGCGTTTTGAACGTTCAATTCAGACCATTTAATCCCGAGTTATTGAATCCCAAACTTGATAAACGATTATAAGCAAACGAACAACAATCTAACGGAAAAAAAATACTGTCATGCAGGTCCTTCCGCATACTTTCCAGATATTTTCCAACACACCTACCTTTCTTAAATTATCAACAATTAAATCAAATAGAAGAGAGAATGTGCTCGGAAAAGGCTCTCGGCGATGTGATTCCGAGGGGTGGGCATGGCTGAGTATAGCGGCGAGAGCACAGAGCCATAGGCTCTGGAAATTCAGTGCCAGATTTTCGGAATTCAGGCCAACTCTTATTTTTACGATTAAAAAGCTGAACTCGTGTTAAACTACTCCAGTTTCTGAACTGATAATTTTGTATCACACAACACAACAACAACAACACCAAAGTCAACAAACTATAGAGAAATTTCTCTATGACCAATCCCCAATCCAACCATAAAATCTAAAATGTCAAATTACGATCACATAGGAAAGTGACAAATAATATGGCACTGTCTAGTTCTATGGAAAGTGGCCTTTATTCATACGCGTACGGAAAAAAAAAACTGTCAAAAAGCTGTCAAATGAATTTTTATCAAGATTGACCACTAGCAAGCTGTCAAATATATAATTTTTAATTAGATTTACTTATGTTATATCTAAATTTGAAGCGATATATTTGAAAAGTGAAACTTTTGTCATTTTTTTGATTAAAAAAAATTTAGGGCGCGGTCGAGGATCGAACCCGTGTACTCTTCGTCAGAAGTCCGATGTTTTACCAACTAATCCAAATCACCTGTTATTATAGTAGGAAAATGTAATTATCTTGAAAGATATTCATGATAAGTATGTATGAAGTATGATGAACAATAGTAATTTCACTTTCAATAATTATCCAACCAATTAATAATTGTAATAACCTACCTATATTATATAGTTAAACTACTTGAATTTTTGTCACTATTGATAGTTATTGTTAATTCTGAAATCAATTATGTTGACTTTAATTGCAACATTTTGTGTATTAATGTGTCAGATGTTGATTACACATTATTTGGTGAAATTATCACATGATCATAGGAAAAATACTGTACATTACTCGTGCGAAAGTGGTTTTTCACACTCGTGTGATTATCGCACTCGGCTCATGCCTCGTTCTACAATATTTCCCACTCGTGTGAAAAATGTCACTTTCTGCACACGTTACGTAATATACTAATTTAATTCTCTAATATCAGCAGCAAGGCTGTGTGTGAGACTTTTCAGCAACTCTACATGTTGAAATATATTTATCTGTGAATAACGAGTTTAATTTATTATGTTGTTTTTATTAAGATTATAAAAAGTATGACTAATACTGAAACAAGTAATATTTGCATAAAATCTGTTGTATAATAATAGGGTTTAAAGTGGAATGCATAATTTTAATTCACCCACAACCACTTTGTTGTCGTTTGGCTAGAACATTTATTAAAGTTATAAATCATTGAAATCAAGACATTTATAGTGTGCCACGAAAAGCCTGAATTGAATTGCACACATAAATAAAATGGAGTTTAACGATGATAGCATGTTTTGATCTATATAGGGTAGGTTGCTTTTTTTGGACTTATTTTCACCATAAAACCATAAAACTTGATGGGAACGAGATTGAATGGAGACAAGAAGTCAAGTATCCAGGTTTAACTCTAGACAGTAAACTCCTGTGGAACAAACACGAAAAGGAGATTGCATACAAGGCAAAAATGGCTCTAATGGTGTGCAGAAATCTAGCAGGAAGAAACTGGGGTTGTAACCCAAAAATCCTAAGCTGGATGTACACTGCCATAGTGAGACCAATCATCACTTATGAAGCCATTGCGTGGAGTAGTAGAACTAGCCTATTGACGACGAGAGAAAACCTCTCCAAAATTCAAAGACTAGCCTGTATATGCATTACTGGAGCTATGAGAACATGCCCAACGGCAGCCATGGAAGTGATTCTCAACCTCACCCCACTACATATGGTGGTGGAAAGTGTTGCAGTTTCCAATTATGGAAATTGTTGGAGAGGAAATGGATCGATGGTATGGTGTGGCTATTTAATATTCAAAAAGAAATATTTATTTTTTCTTACATATTGATGAAATATTTTCAATTAAGAAATTCGTAACCTCAGCTCATTGGCATATAAACGTCAATGCATCAGCTAAGCTTTTCCTTTATCTCGACATAACAAAGAGCCATAACCTCAAATTGCAAACTATTTCAAAGTTGGTCAAACCATTGAAAAAAAAACCACACTTCGTTGAAGATGATGTGAAAGTGGATATTTTGAAGAGAATCCAACTTCAAGTACACGTCAAATTGCCCGTGAAAATAATGTTAGTCATACAACTGTTCCAAGATGTCTTCATAAAGAAAAACTTCATCCCTACAAATTAACTTTTGTGCAGGAGTGCAGGAGCAGATTTCTGCGAAAGATTGATGAATAAGCTGAACAGAAATGAGATAGCTCTTGGTACCTTTTTTTTTGACGAATCAACATTCACATCGAATGAGAAGGTAAACCAACAGAACTGTATATATTGGTCAGTAGAGAATCCTAATTGGATGCGTGAGACACATACTCAATACCCTCAAAAGGTGAACATTTGGGCCGGTATCATATTATTGGTCCTATATTTATAGATGGAAATTTAACAGCTGAAAAATATTTAAATATGCTTAGAAATGAAGTTATTCCTGCGCTGGCAAACTTATATCCCAATGCAATAAATCCCAGCATACCGAATGAAAATGTTTGGTTCCAGCAAGACGGGGCAACACCCCATTATGCTTTAATGGTAAGAACTTATTTAGATGAAATCTTCCCCAATAAATGGATTGGACGAAGAGGTACTATTGAGTGGCCAGCTAGATCGCCAGACCTTACGCCGTTAGATTTCTGTGTGGTTATCTCAAGAACAAAGTATATGCAACACAACCAACTAGCATTGTAGACCTCAAAGACAGGAAAACTACAGAAATACGGAATATTTCACCTCAAACTTTAAACAAAGTTAAGGATTAGTTCTATAGGAGACTGTGCTATTGCCAACAACTAGGTGGAGAACATTTTGAGCATTTATTTCAATGTATTGAAATCAAATACATAATTGACCATACATTATTTAGTTTGTTGGAATCGGTTCATTAAGAGTATTTCAAAAATATGCAAATATACAGGGTGCTTCATTAAAAAAAACAACACCGACTATGGCATACTTGCGTGAATCACCCTGTACATTTAAATTTATGTTTACATAACGCACAACTCAATTCAAAAGTTGACGTGTCTCGGCATTTTTTATAATTTTTTAAAATAATGACATAAAGAATTTTATTCCATAAGTGGTTTTCACACTGTATTATCAAATGTATGTATCCGGCACCCAGTCTATTTAATACAACTGGGTCTCTTCTTTTCATGGGAGGTAGAGGGAAATAATTAAATACTCAGATCAAAATACACAGTTGAGATAAAACCAAATATATGAAAATGGTAAATATTTGTACGTCACGCTAAAATTAGCTTCTTTGACAGCCTCCCCCCTCTTCTTATGCCGTGTCGCACTTTCTGTGACCCACCTATAAATAATTCTTCACAAAAACCAAGACCCCCCCCCCCCTCTGTACATACATGATAAATTTCAATTGATAGTACACACATTTTGTATTTATTTTATATTTATAGTAAAATTTGAATAATCACCTTTTTTTGTAACGTTTTTCGATATTGTCAATTTTAAAGGTCTTTTACTCTTGGGTAAAACTCATATTTTTTGACAAACCTCGTATACTACTAAAAAATTTGATATTTGATGATTGTATTCTAGGTTTTAGATATGCAGAACTTTTTATACAGAATAACTCTTCTTCCTAAACTCTTCTCCCTAAAACTAATAATGAAAAAAGTTTATTCCAACTTAGCATATTGTATTTATTAATCTATGATGAGAGCAATTAAAAAAGATATTCGAAAGAAATGCTAAAGTAACTTTTTTCATGAACTGTCATCATCACGTTGCTGTAGACTCCTCGGCCCCCTTGTCACATCTTGTACGCGAATTTATTTCATGAACGACCCCTAAGGCGAACAATATTGATTGTTTGAAACTCTAAACAAATATACCAACACAAATAACTGAGCTGAATTTAGATCATTGAATGGTAGTGGATTCAGTAATTCCTTATTTAAAAGAATTTGTCAAGAAATGAAATGTGACAACGATGCATCCGAAAGCGAAAGCTCGTCAGTGAAAGAGCCCACGACATCAACACAACGTACTTGAGTGCCTACTTGAGCCACCTTTTCTCCCAATATCTCGAGTGGTCCAAACACTTGAAACACCCGAACGATAAACACGTGGAGAAATGCACGGGGTGGTCTCGCTCTTGTTTTCTTATCCATCCCCGAATTTATCTAAAATAGTCCCTTTGTCGCTCTTGCTGTGTTTGTTCTGGTGATCTTGGTGTCGCGCCGGATGTTCTAGATAAGATACGATTTGTTGTCTACACCAAAAAGTTTTACAGTTTTTGGAATACAATAATCATGAAGACGATTCTCTGTATTCTATTATTAGCCTAGTCACAGTAGGTACACAAAATATCCGTAAAATGCTGCAAAAAATACAAAAAACTTGGAAATTTAAAATTGAGTATTTAAAAGGGTTGTGATTAACATGAGGAAAACTACGATGCTAGGCATGCAATTTTCAGAAAAATCGTTGAGTAAATTTTTTTTTTCATTCTTCCACTCTAAATGCTTGAATTATTTATTTATTTAATTAATTACAATATCCTCGGGCAATCCCAATTACAGGATAAGGATAATGAAGACAGAAGAGAAAAAAAAAAGGTAGAACGTGTCGCGGGACACACGGTAGGAACTTTAGTTGCTTTTAAGCAAAAGTTATGTAATACATCTGACGACGTTATAGATAAACAATTTGCATATTCTTTGATGGTTGAGTAGTAAGCACACCAGACTCTCACGACGTGGACCCGGGTTCGATTCCCCGCGAGGAATTTTTTTTTATTGTCAATTTTATTTTTAAATAATCATTCTGCTTGATATTAATAACGACAACAGGTAGACGTTTGAAATATTTAGCAGAATATTCATTATTATAGATAATGGTACGGTACCCTTCATGAGGGAGTCCGACTGGCAACATCTACTTATAACAGCATCGTATATTTAAAAAATGAAACCGTAGCATTATACAAATTGGTCATTCAAGAACTGTACGTTTACCACAAAATTAGTGGAAACATAAAATTGAATTGTAAAATGTTTAATTTGAAGTTATAAGTATTACAGTTTATAGAAATTTTTATTTTCTAGATTTTTTCCTAAGTGGGTCGTAGAAAAAATATGCTGCTCGACTCGTGTGGATTGTCCATATCGCACTTGAAAGATTGAGCACTCCGCCTACGGCGTCGTGCTCCATCTTCGTCCTCGTGCGATATGCCCATCATATCCACACTAGTTGCACAAACTACAATTTCTTTCAAAATATGCCCTTTTACATTTAAAAACTACCTGCCAAATGTCAAATCAATGTATCCAGCCATTTTAAAGTTATCGAATTAAAACATTCAAGTTTTCAAAATTTCAACACCCTGTATTTCGAAAAGTAGCCAGACCCCTTAATCGCGCAAAAAAAATTATGGAAATAATAGTAAAAATTCATCCGAACAAATTCAAGTAGATCACTAGCACTGCGAATACGAGCTTTGCATTGAATTTCAATATAGCATCGGTGGTTCAGTGGTTAGAATGCTCGCATTGCACGCGGGCGGCCCGGGTTCGAATCCCGGCAGGAGCATATTTATTATTATGAATCGCTGCTTCGTAAACGAGAAAGAGACTAAGGAGGCACAAGCACGCTAGCAAGACACATAACGAAGCAACGTAACATAACGCAGCGTAACGTAACGCGTAACGGTCAGATCTTTTGCGTCGCGACCCCTGGTCGCTCAAACATAACCTGGCGTAAAGAACTAAAGTTCCAATAATACAATGCAGTATTTCTAATAAAGCTCACTAAAAAAATGGATAATAATAATAATGAAAACACAGGAAAATGTTCAAATCAAAAGTTGTAGCTAATACATTTATCTACAAAATTTGTCTAAACATTTTTTTGTATCTGCAATAGTTTTCAAAATATACTAAATTTCCCTGATAGTATTTTTAAACATCAATTTTCATGTTTTCAATTTTACGATAGTAAATAAACAATGACATTTAGAAAAAAAAATTCATCTGAAATGTGTTCTACAATGGGGCATTTGCAAATACACTGAAAAAAATTTTTCATTAATGTGTTGTCATCGATTTTCCACGTAAACCTCCGCTAAAAAGTAGTGTTTTCTACCGAATTCATTTAATTAACATCAATAAATTGGAAAATTAAATTATATAACATAGCTTACATCGAAGCTTATGGCGCAATCTTCAAATTTTATTTGAAACTTTTTTTTGTATCTGCATTTTTCACAAAGATACACACTATTTTCCACGTGAACCTTCATTGAACCTCCATTTTTTTGACCCCACTTCATTTTTAATGTAATTTGTTGAAATTTTTGTTGTTAATATTACATTATTATTGTTGTTATTACGCGGCGACGCATATAAGCCGCTCTCTCATCTGCTTTTTCACCTTTATTTGTGATCCCTTCTCTTTCTTACCCGAGCCATAGGTGTGTTCTTTTGTATCGCGATCACTTCTAGATATGTTGATATATTGATATAGTTGCTGAAATGGTAGTAAACCCTACTTCCTCCTCGACTAAAGTTGCGTTTATCTGTGAAGTAAGTAAAAGTACAGTACAGAGAGTGTAGGCTAAAAATAAATTTCATTCATACAAGTTAAAAATGGTGCACCACCTTTCGGATGACGACCCCGACAGAAGACTCAAATTCTGTGAATGTATGACAAATATAGAAGATATGAAGATAAAAATTGATTCGAACCTGATCAGATAGGAGATCAAACATGTTGAAGAAATTTTTTGAATTGTATTTTTAACTCTCTATGCATAATACCTTAAGATGACAATTCGTTACACTTTAGAGATCAGGTTTGTGTGTCAGCTTTAAGTTATGGCCATGTGTTTTTAGGGTCCTTTAGCCATGGACCCAAAAGTAGGAGAAATTAGTAAGACTGCAACTTTCGTTCTGTTCACAGCAACTGCATTGCTTATTTCTTTGTTTCGTTCATAATTTAATTCACCTAAATTTGCTTCATTTCAATATATTCACTTATTATTCTGGAAGTTGGTACATTTATTTATTTCTTTAAGTAAACATCCAACAAAACACTACTCGTATTTTGATATTTTGTGAGTGACTTATTCCGAATAATGTTGATCCAAGTATCGCAATACTCCTATTGAATACAATACACATGTTTGGTTCTGACAACTGTACCTAAAAAATGTATTGTTCCCCCTTTCTTCTACTTAGTTATAGTTTCTCTTAAAAAGTACATAGAGTATTGGAATGCAATAATCCTCAAAATAGTTAATGTTCATCAAATGAAAAATATATATAAAGTCAGAATCAACCTTTTTGAATTATCCAAATTTGAGAGCACCAACTTTTTAAAATACATTTCTTCATGTTTCCTCATATCATCTCATTTTGTCATTTTGATTATACTCGTTTAATTAGATGGATAGTTGGGATAATGAGTATAGATTTCAAATTATTTACCAATTTTTGAAAAATTAAGGGCTGCTTTTTCTTTCCTAAAATTTTGCTGTCTACAATTTTTTTGCAACAGCACTCCACTAAATGTATTACATTTGACTTGTCCACACTGTATATATTTATGTATAAAAATTCTCTAACGCAATTTTTTTTTTCAGGTAAGGAGACATTGAATTGAACGTATACGTCAACGAATGCGTAAGTAAGCAACATATTGCAATTCCTCCTTTATTCTAAAAATATATACAGAGTGGCACAAAATATGTACCATCAGTAAATTTAACTTAGAACCTATCACGTGTAAGGTTTCGTGGTCGCAAAGTAATGTATCTTATAATAATATCCAGAAAATTTTACCCTCTGTAATTACAAACTTGGCATCTACCAAATTCGACCTTGCACAATTATGCTTTGTATATTTTTTTGTTTCCCTACGTCCTCACGTTTAAGTTCACATAACGAAAATTTTATTAGAAATATGAAAGCTCCGCAACATGTAGGTAGCCAAGCGGTCCAAGCGAATTTTGGTTCACCTACTACTCTATAAGCTTCGTCAGTACTGAACTGGGAGACCGCCGAGACCGGCGAGCGTTGTATCAACAATGGAACGGCACGCGACTACCGAAGCAGAGAGACAATGTCAGTCATAGAAGGATAGAAAAGCGAGAGATGGATTTTTATCCGATATTTTAATGGTAGCAACCGAATTTCAATAAGGAATTGTATGGTCATAAGTAATTTGAGGATTCTGAGATTTTTATATAGTATTCATAAAGCTTCAATTTAGACTTCTTATCAATTAGTTTTTCCATTTAATCCATTATTTAATTCTTTACAATGGCTTAAACTTTGCTTAATATGTATAATTACCTCATGATTCGTATTTTTTTTCAACAAAATTTGGTTAGCATTTCAAAGTTTTTATTCGATGAGAACTCTAAGTTCAACATTAATCTACATGATATATTTTTTTCTTAATTTTCAATACATCCATTACCTCAAAATTCTTCGCCAAAAATACTTCGATATTTTGTCAAATCGCTGCCGATAGATTCCCCTTGATAACAAAATTAATGTGTTTTATTTTCTTTTATTCGAGCCACTTCTCAAAGTCGATATTGCCTCTTCTATACAGCTTGGTACTCTATCTGAGTCTGAATCGGACATTTTTTATCGCAGACCTATATATTTTTACAAAATTCTGGGTACCTATTAATATTTGAAGCAACAACAATGGAGGAGTTCAGTCCAAGGTCAGTGTGGCCAACACAAAGTGGTTTTTTCTGACAAGAATGACAGTTAAGGTCTACCACTCAAAACATAAGATTGTTGCATGTTTTCTATCATTGCGAACATCTATATTGCTTTATTAAAATAATGAATACACCCCCAAGCATATATCTTGAAATTTAAAATGACTTTTTTGGTGAATACTCAACATATCGGTGGCCAATAATTCTAGGAACTTTTGGCAAGTCACCATTTCATTTCTGTTTTCTGTCTCTAGTTATGTCAGATGTCAGTGGAAAAAGTAATTAGAAGAATAGAGATACAACTAACTAGAAATGCTACAAAAATCTAATCGAAAATGGACATACACAATTAAATGAATATGAAAAATAAATATAACTGACATTAGACATAACTAGTGACAGAATAACAGAAATGGGATGGTGACTTGCCAAAGGTTCCTAGAATTATTGGCCTCCGATATGTTGAGTATTCAGCTAAAAAGTCATTTTAAATTTCAAAATATACGCTTCGGGGTTGTATTCATAATTTTAATAAAGCAATATAGATGTTCGCTATGATGAAAAACATGCAAAAATCTTATGTTTTGAATGGTAGACCTTAACTGTCATTCTTGTAAGAAAAAAACGCTTTTTGTTGGCCACACTAACCTTAGACTGAACTCCTCTATGAACAGACGAACTGTCAAAATTTGATAAAATCCTTTATGAAGCACGTCATGAAATGCTTTCTTGTGTAACTCGTTCGTTACACAAAATTCCGCATTTCATAACTGGTTGAATAAATATCTATTAGAGTGGTATCGAATGGGCTCATTATTTATTTTTTATTTCACTATTAGGAAGAGCACATCAATTTGAGGCTCTGTGCAAAAAATTAGACGTCAGCGATAGTCCATTGAAAAGTTACACTTGGGGTTGCGTTTTTTAGAGGACGCAATTTTATTTTTTTTGATGTGTAGGGGGGGTCAGTGTAAAGCTAAAACCAAGTTTGTGGGGTCGCCACCCTTGTCCCTCGGCCGCCATCTTGAAAATAGGGGTTGAAATGGTTTTTACGATATATCTCTTAAACTATTCATTTGATAAAAAAAATTTGTCAACATTTTTTGTTGCAAATTATATTCTCTACAACTTTGATCCAGTAACTTTTTATCGCTGAACTATAAATAAAAAAGTTATAAGCGAAAATCTTCAGAAATTCGAGAAAAAAATTTATATTTTTCGATGTAACTTTTTTTTCATCATTTTACGAAAAAATGATATCTGACCATTTTTGTAGATCGTTTTTTGAGGAACAACTTTTATTCGCATCATTTTTTCATTAAGTCAATAGCTAAGGTTTTACAGCGCTCCGAAGTGAGTACTATTTTTAAGTACTCTTAACTATACCTATATTATACGTGTGTACTAATAGTATGTCATTTTTTTTACGTGGTATCCCCAATAGGCATAATGTTAATGTTGCAGGTTCATCATCAAAGTCATTTTCATTTATTAATTCTGAGAGTTCCATTACGTTGCTGCAAGTCTCTCCAGAACAATGGAAGCACACTGCAGAACATTTCATTCCTGTTTTTCGACATCCACACATCGCTCCACAGTTTCCTTTGCATTTGCAAAAGATCAATTTTAGAAGCTCAGGGGGTGCTGGAGGTTTAGAGTTCTGCACTGGCATCAATAATTTTCCACACTTTTTCCAGCCCGTCTTCAGGATCATTATAATTACCAGGCCACGACTGGACCTGATGGTAGACTCGGAAAGTATGAAAGCGAGCTGTGTCTTGTGTTGGAGGAAGTGAAGATAAGTTAAATGTACCTTTTGTCACTGCCTTGGCGAATTGTTTGTATCTTAGGCTGTCAAGAGAATTATCATCTTTATTACCACCGTATAAAGAGATAAAAAAACGTTCACCAATTACAGTGAGCAAAACAGGGTCAACTCTTTTGTTGAGAAACAAAGCCGTTCCACTTGCAAACTCTAAATGTGGAGCTGAACAGTATTCTCGGTAACGGCCATCAGATTTAAAATTATTTTGAAAATCAATAATTGTTAAATCCTGTTATGGAGTGATAAAGAGTCAATAATTAATTTTTAATAATATTGCAAAATTTATAATTAAAAAAATTATAACAAAATAAAAAAATAAAAAAAAAACAATAACTGATGACATATTATTAGTACACACGTATAATATAGGTATACTTAAGAGTACTTAAAAATAGTGTACTCACTTCGGAGCGCTGTAAAACCTTAGATATTGACTTAATGAAAAAATAATGCGAATAAAAGTTGTTTCTCAAAAAACGATCTACAAAAATGGTCAGAATTCATTTTTTCGTAAAATGATAAAAAAAAGTTAAATCGAAAAATATAAATTTTTTTTCCGAATTTCTGAAGATTTTCGCTTATAACTTTTTTATTTATAGTTCTACGACAAAAAGTTACTGGACCAAAGTTGTAGAGAATTTAATTTTCAACTAAAAATGTTGACAAATTTTTTTTATCAAATAAATAGTTTAAGAGATATATCGTAAAAACCATTTCAACCCCTATTTTCAAGATGGTGGCCGTGGGACAAGGGTGGCGACCCCACAAACTTGGTTTTAGCTTTACACTGACCCCCCCTACACATCAAAAAAATAAAATTGCGTCCTCTAAAAAACACAAGGTAAGGCCTAAAAAATGTAACATTTCAATGGACTACGAGACTCCTAAGTCGCCTAAAAAAATTATAAACATTAAACAGCGCTCCTCTCCGAATTTCAGACGTGACGTCATCGCATATGAAATCTCTCGTTCAGAGAGCGGAAACCGCGTCGATCGGTTTTCGGTTAGATGACTACTTTGTAACTTAAAATTGCCCCAGGCTAGAGCACTCCACCTAATGGAGTGGAATTCGGCACCAATTAAACTATTTCATACACTATCACTGGGATGGGGTGTACAATTAATATTAAATTGGACGCCACCAGCTTTTTAATCGAACGAAGCAATTAAAACAAGAAACAAAAGATGGAAAGCTGGAAACACCTTGTAAAAATTAAATTTAAATTAAACAAAATAAATAAAATGAATCTACTTATTCCCGAACACGTTTATCCAATTCAATAATTATTGAATAATCAATACAAAGAATGAAATAATTATTTATTGAATTATTTGAAATAACATAAATTGAATATTTCAAAAATTAACGAAAAGAATACCAATTGTAATTAACACGCCAAATCCAAATCTTACACACGCTATAGATAAGACGGAGGAACTTATCTTAAAGGGCTGAGGACGTTGCAGCTCTTAGCGCGATGGCGGCGGTGGCGGTAATCTCTTCGGCAGACTGTGGACCTCGTGCACGGGCAGGAACGGAGTGGACTGAAGATGCCTTGAAGTTGCCTTAAGCTTGCCTTGAGAATGGAACTTAAAGTTGCCTAAAACTTGCCGTAAACTTCCCGGCTGCAGAGCTGCGGAAAAAATAGAAAACAGGGATAAGGAACTAGAAAAATACATTAGGAAGGAACGAATAAATAGAACAGATCAGGTAAAAAGGAGCTTATGCTATAGCGCATACAAAACCCGAACTCCACGTGCCAAAATACAACTTAACAGTGATCTGTTTTATTCTACTCGTTTTGTTCCTCAAATACACAAAAAATGCAAATCAGCAAATAAGCAATAAAAAAATAGATAGCTGTAAGCACTAAAAAATAACCTAGGGAAAATACAATAATTAACTTACCAACCAGACAATAGAAATTGTTCACCAAAATTAAAAATAAAATATAATTAACTGTTGCCTTCTGTGGCAGTTAGAAGAAAGAAAGAGTCAACTCGAAAATTGAAATTTCGAACATCAACAGACAGAAATGGAAGGGGAATTTGATAAAAATTAATGTTTTATTTCGGAGTGGCTAATGCGACAAAGAAACGGCAGGTTTAGAAATTTAGTAGAAATTTGGGAGGAAGTGACTAATGAGCCAAAAAATTCACTAAATGAAATAGTTTTTTTAGACGAAAAACGTAACAGCTGAACAGCATGTTACAACTTAGCTAGTAACACTATTTTGCTTGCTTATAATATGCCTATTATTTTTTATTATACGTTTTAGCAAACTCTAAACAGTGTTATGTTTGTGAAATAAGAACGTTAAGAATATAACTTTGTTATAGAACAACTTCTGTGATTATAAATGTTTATTTATTGTAATTTACATTGTTATATTATTTTTTTGTAAACAAATTTTTAAATAAACATTATTATTATTATTAATAATTTAAACTATTCGACACAATGGACCAGAACCAGAGTAAAAAAAGCTATAAATATTGTGCGGTTCCAGAATTTAAAAGTACTACAATTAAAACATCTAACAAAACATTTATTTCTATTAATAAGGATGCAAAAAAATGGAATGGCAGAAAAGACTCAAAACATTCACTGATAAGTCAACATACTTTGTTTGTGTATTTTTAGGATTTCATTTTTCTTCAATCAGAATCGTTATAAATTACCTTATAAAATACGTTGTGAATCCATATTGAGAGGGTTATTGAAAACCACACGTTTGTATTAATCTAAATTTATTAAAAAAAGTAGATAATATTGTTCTTCTAGCTTGTGGTGTTATTAATGTTCAAAATTATTCAATAAAATAATGGGTCAGTTCTTCAGAAATTCAATTTTATTAAATACTGCATTTTTCCAAAAAACAGGTAATCTTTTTCAGTAGATCGTCAACAAAACTGGCGTATATTATGTGTTTTAAAAGAAATTATTGTATTTGATTCAAAGTCCGGATCCGCTTTAAAAATATCCCTTTTTTTACCAGTGAGGTGCATGTGCATTTGAATCTGATGTAAACATTTGGAACCAATATTACCTGCTTCATCAAAATAAGTTTTTCTTGTTCTTTTCAACATTTGTGATTTAATTTCCACTTCACATTCATCATAAATAGCATTTGGAGAAGCTCCTATAATTGGGCAGTCTGCAGTTAAGAAAATTGTAATTTTTCACTGAGTAACCTGTGGCGTTATCTCCGTAACTTTGTCCACCAGACCAGGAATAAAATAAAACATCCAGAATCACCCTGTATATCATTTGAGAGAGTATGTACCTATTTATGAAAATATTGACATTTTTAAACATTCTGGCCGGAAAGCAGCCAAAAACGATGTGTTTTTTATTAACAAACTTCTCATAATCATTAGCAAGTCCACTTCTGGAAGATTTAATGAGTCTGTTTTTTTTTTTAAATTAGGTCCACACATTTTATTTTATTAACACAAAAATTTTGTAACGTAATTCAAAATATGTAAATAAATTCTACGCGAAGCACGTTACAGTTACAGTCAGAAGCGTAATGTTAGGGCACATTAGCTTTCATATGCGGTGACGTCACAGTCATAGTCTTCGCCCCGCTATGGTATGCTTGTTTAATTGGTTGTATCAGGAGAACGACATATTCTATTGACATAAAATTTTCAGAATCATATTTTTATCCTTCGTACTTTGTTTTAAGACAGTTAAAAATGATTTAAAAATTTTAGTAAACGAGCCCATTATGGAAATTATTGAATGTAGTTATTTAACTGCTTGATTAATTCCCAAACATTCAATCCTGAAAGGAATTTTTCCAACGCTTCCAGTTAAAAAAACATAAGGCTAATATTATATAGTATAGATGCATCCAAAAACCTTGCCTATATATTTACAAATACAAAGTATTATTTGTACCAAACTGTTTGTTCGATTAATAGTGTTGCTCCAATTTCCCCCTATAACTATCGACAACCTAATAACAAGTTGAACTTGATCTCTCAGAATTCTATTCGAAATGTGCTGACTGCAAAATCTAATCTGCTGTAGTGCGGATCATATTTCAGAAGTAGAAGACAAAGTCGTACGTACTAAATATTTTTAAAGGGTTTCAACTTATAAACAATATTGAATCTCAAATGATAACATGGAGAATGGGTTACACGGTGGTCTGTAACATAGTTGTATATACA
>CAJUYH010004851.1:0-25456 GCA_910591685.1 Galerucella tenella | reverse complement strand
TAATTAAAATTGGGTACGGCGCCACTGATATATTCTATTCTGCGGTGGCCATTTTGGATAACCATCCCGGTTAACTGTCCTTGGCGTAATGATCCTTCCTTACTACTTTATGTTCTAAGGCTGTGATTATAATGACTATCGAAGTATCGTGTTTATTCTAGTCGGAAGCATGTCATGTGTCATTTTACATTCAACCTTCCACGTCAGTATTGCCAACTCTGTTGTTGTCGATATCCCTAACAACCCCTTTTCTTTGTAATTTGAAATCTTTGAATTTAGAGGGTATTTTAACAAGTCGTCCACATTTAGTTCTTGTTTGGGGTTTTGTCTCGTTCCTTTCATTTTCTTCTTTGGGAGGCTCTCCTGGATGGTCAATCATGGGAGCTTCTGTCGGTTTAATGGTAGGTTTGTCTAGTTCGGTTGTTTATTTACTCTTTTCTTTGTCAGATTTTTCCATTTGATCGTCGTTTTTAGTAGGTCTGATCCACTGTCTATTCCTTCTGTATTGTTTGCCGTTCATTTCTATGTCGTAGGATCTGTCAGAATGTTGATGTGTTATCCTTCCTTTGTTCCATGTATTATTTGTATTATTTGGTGCTGGTTTGACTCTTACTTCCTGTCCAATCTCCATTGGTGGTAAGTTTTTGGCAGTCTTGTCATAATAATTGCTTGCTTGCAAACAAGCCTTATAGGTTTCGCAAGTGTATGTATTTATTTATTTCGCATAACGTCGTTTTGTTTATCTTATGTATTTATGTATTTTTTTGAATTATTTTTAAATAAATAAATTATTATTATTATAATGTTTACTTACTTTTCGTCTGTGTTCTATGAGTTGTGGAATGTCTTCTACTTATTTTTTCTTGACAACGGTAGCTGGAACGCTACCGAAACGTTGAAATAAAGAATTTAAAAATATTGTGGTTTAATTTCCCAAGAAATTAAAAAAAGAATGAATAATATACCACAAGGAAGAAGATATTCTTTGATTGTGTTTGGTCGTAGTAGCTTGCCATTGGTTGGGATGTTAGTTCTGGTGCGCCTGGACATGAGTCGTTGTGCTGGGCTGTAATCAATGTCATTAGTTGGTATGTTTCTCCATTTTAGGATGTTTAACCATATGTCTCCATTTTCTTTTTTTGTTTTCTTCAGGATGTTTTTTGCTATTTTTACTGCAGACTCTGCTTTTCCATTACTTTGGCTGTGATATGGAGATGAGGTAATATGTTTGAAATTCCATTCTTTGCTGAATATTTGAAATTCTTGACTTGTAAAAATTCTTGCATTGTCTGATATGAAAGTTTGAGGAATTCCATGTGTGGCAAAATGTCTTTCGCACTTTTGAATTATTGTGGCTGTGTCCGGTTTTCTTAAAAGATCTATTTCAAAGAAATCCGAGTAGTAATCAACTAAGATTAGGTACTGTTTATCTTCAAATTGAAATGTGTCAGCAGCAATCTTTTCAAATGGTAGTATCGGTATTTCATGTGATTGCATGCTCATCTTCTGTTGATTTGGAGGTGTTTCACTGCAGATTTCACAATTTCTAATAAGATTTTTAATGTCATTGTTCATGTTCGGCCAAAATATTGTGTCTTTAGCCCATCTTGAAGTCGAGTTTATGCCCATGTGAAGTGAATGTAAGTTTTTTAGCAAGTTTGTTCTTAAGCTTGTGGGTATTAGCATTCTATCTTCTCTGTATATAAGTCCATCTTGAATAGTCAATTCATCTCTGTGTTTCCAGTATACTTGCAGTTTTTCTGTGACTTGTTCTTTTCTTTCTGGCCATCCCGTTGTTAACGTTGTTTTCAGTAGAATATACTCTTCATCTACGAGTGCCGTTTCTTTTATTTTTTTAAGCTCGTCTACCTGCAGGTTGGTTTCTTCGCACAAGTTAATCTTTTCTATTTCTTCATAAATTATGTTGTTGGTTGCAAATACTACGTCCATGTGTTATTCATCTATGATTTGATTTTTTCCTTTTTCTGTTTTCAGTGCTCTGCTTAAGATGTCTGCTATTACCATTTCTGTGCCTTTCTTGTATTTAACATTGATGTTAAATTTTTGGAGTCTTAGTAGCATTCTTTGTAGTCTCTTTGGTGCTGAAGCTATTGGTCTTTTAAAAATGACTTGTAGTGGTTTATGGTCATTTTTTCAATTGTTATATTCGCCTTTCCAATTATGTATTGTTGGAATCTTTCACATGCAAATAATATGCTTAGGCACTCTTTTTCTATTTGTGCATATTGTTCTTCTGTGTTAGTTAGTCTTCTTGATATAAATGAGATTGGTCTGCCATTTTGTAGTAGAACGGCTCCTAGCCCATTTTTGCTTGAGTCACATTGTATAATAATAATAATAATAATATAATAATAATATCTTTATTCACAACAAATATGTATATAATGTATATAATGGCTACAATTATAAAGAGCGAATAAAGTAGAATGAACGATAAGTACATGAGTACTTGTTTCGTGATAACGATATGCTCATAAAAATATAAATATATAAATAAATTTAAATACAAGTACAAAACATAGATACACATAAATAAATGTAAATACAAATGCACAGAATATAAATACATATGAATAATTATAAATAAAAAAGCACAAAATATAAATACACGTAAATATATGTAAACACGGGAGTACAAAATATACACAACAATGCAAATACAAATATAGATTCTCAAAAATAAATTTATATACAAATGCACAAAATACAAATACAGATGAATAAATATAATACAATAGCACAAAATATAAATACCTCTAAATAAATGCAAATATAAAAGCGCAAAATATAAATACACATAAACAGATGCACATACGAAAGTACAAGATATAAATATATATAAATAAACGCAAATACAGAAGTAAAACACAAATATATGAATCTTAACCAGAACTCAAACATGCACACACGTAGACAGTAAATTAAATGCTAATAATTGAATACTTATCCACAAGCATGGTTATACACTCACAGATACGGTTACATATATGGTTACCTACCTCTTTCTTTGGATTGTAGTATGCTAGAATTGGTGTTGTGATTACCAGGTTTTTCATGGTTTCAAATGCTACTTCTTGTTCTTTTTCCCATTTCCAGTTTTGATTTGATTTTGTCAGTTTTCTCATTGGTTCACTTACTCTTAAAAGTGTTGGTAAGAATTTTGATAAGTATATTGTGAACCCCAAGAAACTTTTGACTTCTAATTTATTTTTTGGTGCTTGCATTGACCTAATGCCTTGTATTTTATCTGGATCAGCTTTAATTCCATCTGGTGTGAGTATATGTCCTAGGTATTTTACTTCTTTTAATCGTAGTTTCATTTTCTTCTTATTGAATCTTAAATTAACTTCCTTTGCTCTTTCAAGTAGTCTTTCTAAGTTTTTGTCATGGTCAATTGTTGCTTCTTCATCTGTTTTTCCTTTTCCTATTACTAGTATGTCATCGGCTATGATTTGAATTCCATTTATGTCTATAAAAACTTCATGTAGTCTTCGTTGATATTCTTCAGTTGCTGTACATATTCCAAAAGGTAGTCTCAACCATCTGTAGCGCCCAAAAGGTGTCCAAAATGTTGTTAGTTTTGAGCTATCTTTTGTAAGTTTGATATTCCAAAATCCATCCTTGGTATATAAAACTGAAAATATTTTTGCATCAACTAGATTGGGAGTGATCTCTTCAATTGTTGGTATTTGATATTCTTGTTTTTCTTGATTGCCAGGTTCAGATGCTTTGGATCGATGCATATTCTCAATTTGTTGTTTTTCTTGACTAGTACTATGTTGCTTATCCAGTCTGTTGGTTCGTTTTCTTGGGTTATTATTTTGTTCTCTGTTAATTCTCTCAGTTTGCTTTTTAATTCGTCTCTGTAGCATAAGGGTATCCTTCTAGGAAATTGTTTGGTGGGAGTAATGCTGGGATTTATTTCAATCTTATATTCTCCCTTTGGACATCCCTGTCCTTCAAATAGTTCTTTGTATTTTTCTATTATTTCATCTTTTTCTTCGACTTTATTGATTTCTGCTTTTATTTCAATAAGTTTCATGTCTTGACCAGGTCTTGACATGTTTCTGTTGATATTAAGGTTATGTTGTCATCTCTGATAATTTGGAATAGTAGGTTGTACGTTTTGTTTTTGTACTTACAGTTTAGTTTAGTTTGACCTAGTGGTGTTATTATATTGTTGCCATAACATCTTAGCTTTAGTTTTGATTTGGTCAGTCTTGGTTTTCTTTCAAGTATTTTTTTTAGATTCTTAATGCTCATTACATTAACTGTGGCTCCTGTGTCCAAGTTACATTTTAGTACTTTTTCTTTGTCTCTATTTAAAAAAGTTAGATTTGTCATTATTTTCTTGCTGCATAGGCTAAAATTATCTGTGACAAGGTTTGTTTCTTGTTCACTGTCTTCTGAGCTTAGGGAAAAGTCTTCAATTTCTCTGACATTCTTTGTTTCTTGCTGACATACTCTTGATAAGTGATTGTATTTTCCACAATTACTGCATTTTTTACCATAGGCTGTGCAGTATTTTTTGTCATGCTTGTGTGTTTGTCCACAATATTTGCAGTTGTCTCTTCTGTACTTTTGCTTGTTTTCTGTGAACTTATTGTGTTGCTTGTATTTGATTGCTTCGTTTTCTCTGTTTACTTTGTTTACTTCACTCTCCATGTTTGTATTTGCGCTTATTTTCAATTCTTTCAATTGCTTCTCTGAAAGTTCTTTGGATTTGCATCTTTGAATTGCTTGTTCTAACGTTATATTCTTGTCTAGCCATAAATTTTCTTTGATTTTTATGTCTTTTATTGGGCATATTATTTTGTCTAATAAAATATCATCTGTCATTGCACCATATTGACAATTTTTTATCAAATTTCTGAGTGTCGAAATATTCTGCATAATTTTCATTTGTTTCTTGCTTGGCCATGTTGAATAGTGCTCTTTCATACCTTTTGTTAACTTCTGGTGTAAGGTTTTTTTCTTATTGCTTTTAGAAGTGTTCTTTCAGTTGCTTGTTCTCTTTCGTTTACTGTAAAGTTAGAGAACTTCTTGAAAACATCTTCACCTATCGAGAAGTATACAATGGACTGTACTAGGTTCTGGTTCAGTTTGACTAATTTCTTTTGGTATTGAGTTAACTGTATAAACCCTCACTTCGTGGAATCTACTCATCATATGGTTTTAAATGAAACTAACTGTTTCTAAATGACTCCACAATATATTTGTAAAAATGTGTAAATTGCAAGTAAATTATTGACAATTGTTTCGATATAAATATCATCGTCAGAATGACAGAAGTTACTTTTGACCAAAGCTGGTAATATATTACCAAACGAGTTTAATGGAGATACAAACAAACTACAGTCTTTTGTAGATGCGGTTAGCTTACTTCAAGTATATGCAGCAGAGCATGAGAGAAATGCTGTGTTATTCGTGAAAACAAGACTGACTGGGAAAGCCAGGGTTTTGATTACTACCGAGAACTCTCTGAGAGAAATAGTCGATACACTTAAGAAAGGACTCAGAGGAGACAGCACTAGTTTGATAAGTGCTAAACTAAGTAAACTGAGGCAAAATAATAAAGATCTCGTCGGATATGCTTCCGAAATGGAGAAACTAACCGAAAGTTTACAAGCCGCGTATTTGGCAGAAGGAATGCCAGTACACTTAGCAATGAAGTATACTACAGAGGCAGCAGTAAAATCATTGTTAGACAACGCAGCTTCAGAACGGATAAAAACCGTTATAGCAGCTGGAAATTTTACGACACCACAAGAGGTGATGACTAAACTGGTTTCCATCAATGTGTGTGACAATCAGTCAACAGAGAGTGTTCTGCATTATAAGGCAGATAGGAATAAGTCTTGGTCGGGAAATAGGTATTTTCCTCAGCGAAGAAATTCTTATGTTAATCATAATGGAGGAAATAACTTTCATAGGAAAGGTAACTACGACAATAATAGGAGATTTCAGGAGAATCAAGGAGAAAGGAGATTCAAGGGATATAAAGGTAGTTCAAACGAGTATAGGGAAAGACCTACCAATAGGTTCAACAATAATTGTAGGAATGTGTGAAAGTGAAGAAAGGAGAGAGGGAGACGAACAAAAAGAATTGGGGTTTTGAAAAAGAAAGGTGAAAAATCCAAAATTTTAAACAACTTGCTTAACAATAATCGTTATATTTATAACTTTGATCTAACTCTTTCAAACTTTGTGCAAATTAAAACTGACATATCGGATAATATAGATACTTTTATATTAGATACAGGTGCAGATATATCGTTATTAAAAATTTCAGATAATTTTCCACATCACTTAATAAAAACAACACAAATCTTAAACATTAAAGGAATAACTCAGGGAGAAATTAAAACCTTGGGTACAATAGAAACTTTTCTTTTTATTAAGGGTGTAGCATTTAGACATTGTTTTCATGTAGTAGAAGAGGAATTTCCTATACCTACGAATGGAATTCTAGGTAGGGATTTCATAAGAAATTATAATTGTATTTTAGATTATTCAGAATTAAAATTATACATAGATTGCAAATCCAGGAATAGAGTAACATTAGAAATTTTTGATAATCCTGAATATGATACTATAGCAATACCGCCTAGATCGGTCTATCGGTTGGTAGAAAGTTTCAAAAATTTAAGACAGGATAAAGTTGTCGAGCAACAAGAATTATTACCAGGAATATTTATAGCAAGATCTATTATATCAAAAACTAACCCTTATGTCAGAATTTTAAATACAATTTATTTCATGTATATGCTGTGACGAATGAAAGTAAGAATAGGATGAAAGAATTAAGAAAAACATTGAATTTAGAGGTACCAGAATACGTTAGGGATAAGCTAATAAATCTTTGTGAGAATTTTTCAGATATTTTTGCTTTAAAAAATGACATTTTAACGCATAATAATTTTTATGAGCAAAAGCTATTGGTAAAGGATGATACCCCAGTATATATTAAAAATTATCGCACGCCACATTCTCAATCTTCAGAACTTAACGATCAGGTCCAAAAGTTATTAGATCAAGGTATAATTGAATCTTCAATCTCAGATTATAACAGTCCAGTTTTACTTGTTCCCAAAAAGGCAATCAATGGAGAGAAATCTTGGAAACTTTGTATAGATTTCAGGCAATTAAATAAGAAAATAGTCACAGATAAATTTCCATTACCTAGAATAGATTCGATCTTAGATCAGCTAGGGAGGTCGAAATGGTTTTCAGTCATAGATCTTATGTCAGGTTTTCACCAAATTCCCTTAGAACCATCTTCAAGGAAATATACATCTTTTAGCACAGAAAAAGGTTCCTTTCAGTATACAAGATTACCATTTGGTTTAAATATAAGTCCAAATAGTTTTTCAAGGATGATGTCCATAGCATTTTCAGGATTAACTCCAGAAAAAGCATTTCTTTATATGGATGATATAGTTGTAATAGGGATGTCAGAAAATCATCATTTAAGTAATCTCGAAAGGGTGTTTAGCACATGTCGGAAATTCAACCTTAAATTAAATCCACAAAAATGTCAATTCTTCAGACGAGAAGTAACATATTTAGGACACAATTTGTCTAGTGAATGGGTTCTACCCGACAAGGCAAAATATTCAGTCATTGAGCAATATCCAGTTCCCAAAAATTCAGAAGAATCTAAAAGGTTCGTAGCATTCTGTAACTATTACAGACGTTTCATTCCCAATTTCGCTGAAATATGCATACCTCTCAATAAATTATCTAGGAAAAATGTAAAATTCGAGTGGTCAGAAGACTGCGAAAAATCATTCCAAATACTAAAATCGGCATTAATTCAGCCGCCTATTCTGAAATATCCAGATTTCAATAAAAAATTTATATTGACAACAGATGCTTCAAATATTGCGTGTTCTGCAATACTTAGCCAGGAATACGAAGGTATAGATCTACCTATAGCTTATGCATCGCGAAGTTTTAAGAAAAGCGAATTAAATAAACCTATAATCATGAAAGAACTGTTAGCTATCCATTGGGGAATTAATCATTTTAAGTGTTATTTATATGGCTCTCCACATTTTATTGTGAAAACGGATCATAAGCCGTTAACACATCTCTTTTCGATGACAGAACCAACTTCGAAACTTACAAGAATTAGACTAGACCTAGAAGAATACAACTTCGAAATACAATATTTGAAAGGAAATTCAAACTATGCGGACAGCATTTCAAGGATATCCGTAAATTAATTAAAAGACTTGTACATTGACAATGCTCACGTTTTAGCAATAACGAGGTCAAAAACTCGTCAGAATAAAGCTCAGCCTACAAGAGAAGATAAAATAGTTTCCACAGAAATAAAGAAAGATATTCGCAAGCCAGCAGTATATAAAGTACTGAATAATTTAGAGGCGCATAAATTACCAATTCTGCAATTTGAAAATAACCGTGTTTCGTTAAGGATGAACATACGGATCAAAAACAGGATGAAATTTAGCCAAGCCTTACTTAATACCGATATAATTAACTTTGATTTAGGTCAAACGTTAGTTCAGCTTGATAAGCTAGCGGTAAAAAATGGAATAAAAAGGATGAAAATTTATATGAATGATATTATTTTCACACAGTGCACTATAAAAGAGTTTATGGAAAAAGGAAACAATACGCTAAAAAACGTACAAATATGTATTTGCGATATACCTAAGATGGTGGAAGAAGAAAAAGAAAAGCAACAGATTTTAGAAACTTATCATAATGATCCTTTATTTGGAGGTCATGTAGGAAATAACAGGCTACTGAAAAAATTAAGAGCGAATTTTAGATGGAAAAACATGGAGAAAGATGTGAGAAAATATATTAAGCAATGTCACAAGTGCCAAGTCAATAAAGCGAAAAATAATCACAAAGAAGAATTTGTATTAACGGATACAGCAGCAAAACCATGGGATATAACATATATAGATACGGTCGGTCCTTTTCCACTAAGTGAAAATGGTAACCGTTATTGCATCACAATGTTATGTGAATTAACGAAATATGCAGTAATAATTCCAGTTAAAAACAAAGAAGCGAACACGATAGCTCGTGGAATTTTTGAAAATTTCATACCAAATTACGGTCTGATGAAACAGATTAGGACAGATTTAGGCACAGAATATAAAAATGAAATATTCAATGCTTTAACTAAAATGTTAAATATTAGTCATAATTATTCAACAGCATATCATCATCAATCTATAGGAGGGTGTGAGAAATTACATAGAACGCTTAATGAGTATGTGAGACATTTTATAAATGAAAGTAAGGATGACTGGGATGAATGGTGCAAATTATTTGCTTATTGTTATAATACGACTCCAAGCTCTTATCATGGTTATACGCCATTTGAATTATTGTTCGGGAGACGTGCTAACTTACCCGAGAATCTCACGAACGACATTGAGCCATGCTATAATATTGATGAATATCAGAATGAGTTAAAATATAAACGGCAGGTAGCTCATCAGAGAGCAGAGAAATATTTAACCAAGTATAAACTTAGTAGACAAAGTCAAAATAGTAAGGTAGCTAATCCAGTTGATTTTAAAATAGGGGATTCAGTTTTAGTAAAGAGGGAAAATAGAACCAAATTCGAATCTCAATATATAGGTCCATTTACAGTCACAGAGGTGAGTGAGGTTAACTGTAAAGTCAAATTAGAATCAGGTGTGATAAAAGAAATACACAAAAACAGAATCCATCCTTATTGTAAAATGAATTAAAAAGTGTAAGTGGTATCGGAGTGCGGTTGTGTTTACAGACAATTACGAATAGGTCACAACAAACATTAAGTGATTATAAATAAACAAGACAAACAATTAAGTTATCATAAACAAAAACATTAAGTGATTATAAATAAACAAGACAAACAGTTAAGTTATCGTAAACAATTTTTGGACGTACATTAGATTATAAATATATGTTACCATAGGTTAATGACATTATTCAATAATCATCTATCCTCTATTCTTAGGGTAATTGTAAATTTATTTCATTGGGGGAAGGAAGCTCAACGGAATTTAGTCTTTTTGTAAAAGGGGAAGGTGTGATGCCTTTTGGCCGAAATATTATTTATTAATTATTTAAATTATCATTATGATATTATTATGAATAAAGACATAAATTCCCTTGAAGCTAATCTCAATATGGCATGAATCGTTTACATATATGAAAACAGAAAGGTTTCACGTAGGATGTCAAGTTCAGAGTCCGAAGTAAACGTAAACAGAATTGTTTATGTTTACAAAACGGTGAACTTGACTCGTCTTATAAATATGTTAAACGAAAGTGTTTTAGCATTCATATCGATTCATTCTAAATCAATTCATTAATTCATTCTACTGTATTCTAAAGTATTCTATTCATCGTAATCATTTTAATTAATATCCTAATTAGTACTAGTAATAAGTGAGTAATGTATAATAGTAAAGTAAGGTAATAAAGAGAACATGTCCCAGTGATTCCAGTAGTTGTTTTATTCCTGTGAGATGACACACCAAGTGACCAGCAACACCACCTAGTCAGAGGCCCTTCCACACTTTTAATGCACCAAGTATCCATAGTAGGATACAAACATTACAATCTAAATTTGGAGCGATCTATTTGAAAATTGAAATTTTTGTCATTTTCTTGATTAAAGAAAATTTAGGGCGCGGTCGAGGATCGAACCCGCGTTCTCTTCGTCAGAAGTCCGATATGTTGTACCAACTAATCCAAATCACCTGTTATAATAGTAGGAAAATGTAATCATTTTGAAATGTATTCATGATAAGTAGGTATGTATAAAATATGATAAACAATAATAATTTCACTTTCAATTTCTAGAATTATCCAACCAATTAATTATTGTAATAACCTACCTATATTATATTGTTAAACTACTGGAATTTTTGGCACTAATGATAGTTATTGTTAATTTTGAAATCAATCATGTTGACTTTAATTAACATTTTGTGTATTAATATGTCAGATGTTGATTACACATTATTTGGTGAAATTATCACGTGATCGTAGGAAAAATACTGTACATTACTCGTGTGAAAGTAATTTTTCACACTCGTGTGATTGTCGCAGTCGGCTCATGCCTCGTGCTACAATATTTCCCACTCGTGTGAAAAATGTCATGACATTGTGATGACATTTTAAAGGTTCACTTACTTTTATTTCCTTTATTGGAACTGAAACCCTAAATAAATTTATATGTAGAGCTATAATTTTTGTCCACGACCACCTAATAATAAGTCAATATTTTACCACAGAGTACACCATCTAACAAGAGGCGAATGAAAGCCGTTTTCGTGATCGCAATTTTCTGTGCACATGCGTGAAATATGTAGTTTATCTGTCAGTGTCAAGTCGACACATGGTCGACACTTCCGTTCGTTCGTTCCCGTCAGTTACTCAGTTTTCTGTGGTTTGGTTGTCACTGCCTTAGTTAGATGGTGTACTCTGTGGTTTTATGTAGTTTATCTGTCAAAGTCTCGACGTACTTCCGTTCGAGTCCAACTTCAAAGGAACCGACAAAGCTTTCGTCTCTTGTTAGATGGTGTACTCTGTGATTTTACTTCCTAACTAAAGGTATATGGTACCCATATATCAACTGTCGTGAATTATGGTTCATAATTCACGACTAGAGATGGGGGTACAATATGGAATAAACTATTAAATCTGTGTATTTTGTTCAGGAAATTTGTTTCTGACATATATCGTATCTATAAAATATTGTAATTTTTAGTATTGATACTTTTCATAACGATATTTTCTAATATTAAGTATTTTAAAACAATATATTTATAACGGTACGTTGTATTGATACTTTCTACAGTATCGCCCATCTCTATATATGTTAAATTATGTTGCTTTCGTTTATTTGGGCTTCAAGCACTTGTACGTGACGCCTCAGTCGTCACGACTTTTGAGCAAATCGAACACGATTTTTTAGGATCCTCAAAACCACCTGACATGTGCCAATGCCAATGAATTTCCTGTGCTGTTAGGAGAACAGTTTTCAATTATAATGTTTTTGATGATAAAATTTTGCATATTTCGATATTTTTAGTAAGGTTTAAATCGTATTAAATCGTAATCGGCACAATCTTAACCTTTAAATAAACGTCAAACCGGACAACGTCAAATATTTAATGTCCGTGTATGTGCTTAAGGGGCAAGGGGAAGGTAAGACTAGGCGTCACGCCCGGTAATAAACGAACATAATTCAGTCGCTACGAGCTGCTACTAGCAGCCAAAAGTAAATAATCGAAAACGCTTTTATTTGAAGTAGCTGCCACAACTAGCCACAACATTTTGAGGTTAGTAATATGCCAAATCGCTACTGACTTTTATTTATTAATAAATAAATTAAGTGTCGTGGACAAAGTATAGTATTCTACTAGCCTGCGGCTCGTGACGCAAACGTCACCCATCATGAATTATGGCTATCATAAATTGCTCGTTTAATAATATACTATAATCAATCCTATTCTCATTCTAACATCCTTGGCTAAGATCCCCGTTATACAGCACCATTTCATCAAGGTGACTTTTACCCACTGACCTATAAACAACTATAGGTCAGTGATTATGACACAATATAGCCTTTATCTATGGTCTATTGGTTTGACTGTTTGACTTGACATTAGACATAAATATGGATGCTGTTGCCTGTTGGGTTGATTGTTTTTCAAAATAAACTCTTGAAACATTCAGGTATTCATTGTAAAGTGAAATGGAATTAAAACAAGAACCAGATGTCTATATTGAAGAGCACACATTTGATATCGAAGAAATTTTATTTCCAAAAGTAATTGCAAAAGAAATTTGGAATAGTGAGAAACAGGATGACCAAAAAAGTGGTGCAATAAAAACCGAATTGGTTTCAATTAAACAGGAAAACTTTTCAGATTTCGTACGGGAGATAATTCAAGAAAACATTGATAAAAATATTGGTTGGAAAATCAAAAAGCATACTGCAAATATTGAAAATAATTTAAATGAGAAAACTGAAAAGGTACCTCTAATCAAACAAGAGACAAATGTCCCTTTAACTAGTAGTCCAAAATTTGAAGAATGTAGTACTTCAGTTCAATGTAATGTTTCTAATAAAACATACTTACACAACATTGATAACAAAATGAAATATTTAAAATATAAATGCAATAATAGGCGAAATAAATTGGATGGTGAGTAAAATTAATAATATCTAGAAATTTATAATTTTGTGAGTATCTGTTGGATCTTCTGTATAGGAGGTTACTTTAATCTCATTTAATGATAACTGATGTTTAGACTTTATAGTTAATTGATAATAAATACATCAATATTTTATTTTGTATTCCTATTTATTTTGCATGAAATTCGTACGTAATATCATACACACACACACCGATGCAAGATACGAAATAAATACTAAAGTGATACTAAATACCTTCTCAACGCTTCAACCGATGCATCGTTATCGTACGTGATACCGAAAAAACCAAAGTAATCACTAAGTGCCAGTTGTATGTAACGTAGTTAACCAATTGATCAACTGAACCAGGTTCACATGTTGACCATAGTCAAATCAATCAATCGTTGTACGAAAGGTGTTCGTGTGGTGGTCAGTTGAACCACGGTCAAATTAATATTTTCATGTTGGTCATCCGAATCTCTAGTAACATTCGAGCATCTTATCAATATTGTTGGTACTAACTTGGAAAATCGTCATAGTTTTTGTATACTGTGAAATCGTTAATCAATGACAGTGTGAAGACAGTCAATGATCAAAAGCGTGCTTGGCGTTAAATACCAATATCAGCGTTAAAAACTTTTTTGTGTGTTCTCTTTGAAGTGGAAAGAAAGATGGCAGATAAAGAAAACAAGCGTACTCCAAATTTTAGTTCATTTGAAGAATGCAACAAAATGTAAGAAAACGGATGCAGAAAGTTCTCGGCATAAGAAAAATTTGTGGCTTCAGTTGGCTAAAGAATTTAATTCTATCAGACGTGCTTGTAAATAAGTATAGAAATATTAAAAAAAGAGTAAAGAAAAAGTATGCTGACGAAAAATGTTATGCTCAAGGCACTGGCGGTGGTCCATATAAAAAAAATAAATTGGATGATGTGCCTTTTGATATTTTGAATCTATCAAAAAATTCATTTTCCGTCCACTTTTCAAAATTATTTTCTCTTGCTCGAAATATGCGAGCGTTTCTCCTTAAACCTAAATCCCAGTATAAAATCTCCAATAAGGTATAAAAGTCGCATACAAATAAGTAAGTAAACCTTCTTCTACTTCTCTTATCATTTCTAGAAAATCCTTATCATCCGTTAATTCTTCAAAATAATCCACGTTTTCCATTGTAAACAATAGTATATGACAGTCAATTATAAGATATGTCACATCAGAATTTGACGTTTATTCCATGAACTTTAGTTATACCACCATTTTTGGTGGTTCAGTGAATTGCATAAAGGTTTTTTTAGCGAGTGACTGGTCATAAAAAGTTAATACCGATCAATTTTTTGCCCCGAACGGTAAATACCAAAATGTCAAATCAGTGACCGCGGTAATAACTTCAGTTACCATAGTCCATAGGTGGGTAACTGGCAGTGGTTATAACTCCCACTTTTGTTTTAAAACGTGAATAGCCGCCTGTTACCGCAAGTAACCGCTGGGTTTTAACCAGCAGCTCGCTAAAAAACCCTTATAGTTAACTCATGAGTTAACCAAAATAATCCTTGACTACGTTTTGTACAACACTTTAAAAAGGCGGAATTATAAATACCATAGAGAAATATAATTGTCTATGATAAATACGTTCGCGTTCGGTTCGCAGTTGGCGTCGTTCGTGTCGTTTCCATTCTGCAGTTCAGTTCAGGTTGGTAAATTTTTGCGTTTATAAACCTCACAACTTTCAGTTGGCTGCTAGGGATTTGATTGGTTGAAAATTATTTTGACAATTTTGATAGATCTCAGCTGATTTTATTTATATTTTGTTTTGTAAAAAATAAAGATGGGTGAACATATTTATTTGATTTCAAGTGTATTTGGGCTGCAACATATTCATTATATGCTGCTTTTAAGAAAAAAAAACAGAAAAAGATGAGTACATTAAACAGCTGATAAATGACGTTTCTCACGTGGTGCAAAACTTTCGTTTTGATTGGTTTACCTGAACTGCCAACTGCGAACTTAAATCTTGGTCATCTCGAACGCGGACGCAACGTGACGGGCGTAATGGAAACTGCGAACTGAACGCGGACTGAGTTTATAAACGTAATTGTGTAATCCCTTTAGTTTAACTTCAACTGAACTGAACTGCCAACGACGAACTGAACGCGAACGTAAAGTTTATAATTCCCACTTAATAGCTGTGATCATGGTTTAACCATAGACATTAGGTTAACTATCAGTGTTGCCAGCAGCTTCTGATTTTTCGTACTAAATTTTTTTGAATTTCGTAATAGGTTAGGACTTGATCGTAATAGATTTTTTTTGAAGTTTTCTGTATGTGGTGTGGTGTCCCATAGACAAAATAAAAGAAAGAGACGGATTGAAGCATAGGCGGTATTGGGTATAACGTTTCTGCGCCGCCACCCGCGCATCGAGTCGCTGCGGTCGCGAGAACTACAAGACTTTTTACATAAGGAGAATGGAATAAAATACTTTAAAATATTATAAAATACCTTTCACTTCAACATTTTGCCCTTAATGTCGATGAATATCATCGAATATCCTAGTATATCAACTTTTAAGTCAATAAAAATGAAAATATATAAAATCAATCATACTTTGGTTGATGTGAATCTGGCTTCTGTTTGTCAAAGTCAAAGTGAAAATGTCAATAAGAAATATACATAAATGGTGAGTAGGATTTAAAATTTACATATTATAAATTTATTTAGGATTTCAGTTCTAATCAAGGAAATAAAAGTAAGTGAACCTTAAAAATGTCATCACCAAATTTAATTCGTCATGTATTGCAGAAAATTGTAATAGTAAATATTTTTGTCCACTTCGCAATTTGTAGTAAGAATAAAACATACATTTTTCAAATCACCATACAGTGCTACAAAAGCTTAGAACTTCCTTCTACATCCAATGATCAAAGGTTGTGTGAAGATCATTCTGATAATAATGCATTTATAGGTTCATTATGCAAAATACTTATTAAATTCGTTTTACCTTTGTAATCCTTACATCATGCATCATAACATAATACACCACCAAAAGTAGTTGAACATACCTAATAATAATACCCAAGCTTTTGACAATATTACTGTATTGCCTGTATTGAACTCAAACTCAATTTGGAACATCTAACTAACAAACTATGTTTGGAATCTAGTACTTTAAGTAAAATAAATGAAACTTATTGTAAATAATTTATCTCTCAAGAAGAATGTATTATATTAAAAAAGATCTGAGTTATTTCAAAATTAGATCCAGCAGGCTTAGATTTTAAAAAAAGTAGTACTGTTAACTGCAAGAAACATAAACTTTCGTGGTCAATAACATTATCCATTTATAAAAAGGGACCGCAAGATGATGTTTTGAAACGTTTTATATCTTTGCCCAGTAAATCTACTTTACAGTTACTTCTACGATCAGTGCCATTTGAAACTGGAATTAATAAAGCAATTTTTGATAGGCTTAAAGAAAGGGTTGTGAAAATGAAGCATATTGATGAAAATTGTGTCTTGTTATTTGATGAAATAGCCCTATAAGAACAATTGACTTTGGATGTGTCTAGCGACAAAGCTATAGGCATTGGAATTCTAGTGAGGACAGGATTAAACTTAGCTCAAAAAAGTTTGTCACCTTATAAATTAAAAAATAATATGAGTAGTAAGAGGACTAGCAAATAAAAATAATGTTTTTTCTTTGTAACTTACGGTACTGTGTTTTATTTATTTTGTTTCAGACCTGTTCCTGCCTAAATAGAAATGGAGAATCTACTTTATTTTTTGTTGTTTTTGTGAATAATTTTAAAATAATGTGCAATTTAATGTGATATTGGATTAACTTTCCTAAATATAAAGTAAGTTTAATAAAAATTTGTTATTTTTTGATTCATAATATATAAACATTTAATAAATTGTTTGTAATATAGATGTGGATTATTTGTTATGTTATTATGGCAGTTTAATAAAAATTTTAAATATGTGTTGATTTATCATTCATCTAAATTAGGTGTCTTAAAATTGTTTATTAATTATAATCATTTCATTAGAAAAAATAAAATATAATTTTATTAAAAAATAAAATATAATTTTATTCGTAATGAAATAATTATAATATATAATAAACAATTTTTAGACAAATTGTGAAATTCACCTACCCACAATCCAAACTAACCAGTTTAAATATCCCGCCTTCAAAAATTAGTTCCGCCAGTCCTTCCTGGTGCGCTTCGATCAACGTGATGCCAACTGTTACTACAGGGTCGACAACTCTCATTATATTATATTTCTCTATGATCAGTTGTTTCTACAGTAGATAGTGTGTTGATAGTTCTGTGACGACTATCATAGATTTAAAAAAAACCATAGAGATCGAACCGTACGCCCAGAGTGCTAACGCTCAAGAGTTCTCAAGGTAAATAAATTTAAAATCTTTATAAATTCAGTAGATTATATTTATATGTAAAAAAAAAAAAGAAAATAGAATTAGAAATAAACACTAATTAAAATTTCACAATTGGCGCTCAACATTAAAATAAAATTAATTTAAAATAAAACAAAATTACAAAAATAAAAAGAATAATAATAAAAAAATAATAAAATTAAATAATATCGTCACAGTATATTATGAAAACTCTAAATTGATAATTAATTAATTATGTCAATATGTGAAATATCATCAAATGTACCTATATATCGAAATAATTATCAATTTGGAATTTCCATACTTATAGTTTATATTATTAAAGTAGAATTAGTTCAAAACTTTTAGTTTCATTTGAAATGTAAGTATTTTTATGTAAACTGGCTAGGCTGCCTGATAAGTGAAGGGTACAGACAGTTTTAAAAGTGAAGAAGTATATCATCATATTTGCAAAATCTTTAATTGAAATTTGACAGTATCCTTGGAAAATTAAAAGTAAATTGCTAGTTTTTCCAGAATATATTATATAAACAATAGAATTGAGAAATATAATCGTTAATAATTGAACGATATATGAAAGACAAGCAAAGGAAATCTATTTATAATATGAAAAATTCCAAGAAAGGTGTTAGGTTTTTTTATGGATAAACCAAATAATATAAATGACCATTTGGAGAAGAAAACTCAATAGGGAATTAATGGTAAATTACGCCATAGGTACAACATCTTTTATCAGGAAGCAAAGTTAAAAATGGATGAAGCTTGTATAAACTTACAAAAAGAGTTGATGCAGTTGCTACGAGAGTTGCTATACGAAATATTGGGCTAGTATTAAACATTAAATAGTGGTTGAAAAGGAGTGAATGAAAGTGATGGGATCTAGGACAAACAATATATTGCAATTTTCTCTACAATATAAGTACAAACAATAATAATGTAATTAGCTGTTTTGTTTTTTAGAATTGTCTTAAACTTTCAAGACATAAGTAATCAATATTTCAACTGATATATACTTCTCAAAGATGGATATTGGAATTTAACAACAAAAAAGTACTAACTATGAAAGTTTAAGTAGTAAAATTTCACAAGTGTTCTCAATTATACCATTGATGTAGCTCATTACACAATATTAACAAAAAGTTCAAGGGTTTCATTTTCTTTACAATATAATGTTAGACTCAACATTAACTTTGTATTTTAGGGAGAAGGTATTAAATGAAAGACTTGTTGTTAAGTCAACGGCATGAGGAAAACTGCTTTATTAAAACAATTGACACTGTGTCACAAAATGCCAGTTGGCAATGTTGCCAACCTAAATAATAATAAGGACGGGTTCCGTCATGTGACATCCCCCTTTTCAAAGCTAAAATACGTTTATCACAGTTTGCTTGTTACATTACAAAAACACATATATAAGTATAATTACAAACAAACACGTAAATTACAAACACATAATTTTACAAAATATTACAAACAAATTGACACTTATGCTGTAGTGAATTATCATGTTTTTTGACTAACTATTGTTAATTAGCCAGATAAAAATTTTATTTAATTTTTCAATAGTTACCTTGACAATGAAAACTAAAAATGATTTTCACTTTATGTAAAGTAACAATCTAAGGAAAGCTTTGAGTTGTAATATCTTTAAAACTAAAGATCTAATTTTGCAGGAGTTTTTATCAACCTGCCCGATCTAGTTTTATTAAAACTGGTAGTGGGATGTTCCTCCCCTTTTTCAGAATTTTGAGAAGTTTTCTCATTGTCAAAAGAAGTACCAGGAAGTTCCCAGTTTGAAACAAAATTGTTATCGTCAATATTTTCAGAGTTAGTAGTACCCTCTAAAAGTTTTTTATTTACAAAGCTTTCAAATTTCGAATTGTCAAAAGAATTATTTACAATGTTGTTTTTGTCAGGGGAACTCGAAAAGCTTGAATTGCCACTGACAAAATTGTCCGATCTTTCACTACAGCTGACAGAGCTCAGGAGTGAGTCGTCATTAAAGTTTTCCCCTTCCAATGACGAAGTCTGCTCCCTGTTATTATTTACAGATAAATCTCTTACATTCTCTACTGAATGATCCTCATTCTCTACTACCCTCAATATTCTATTTGCAAATTGAAAATTGTTCTCCAAAAACAAATCAGGGAAAGTCCCTGTCTGAGGTGAAGTTTGAGAATTACTCCAGGTTTCAGATGTGCAAAACTCCCTGATGAACTTTCTGTTACGTCTGAGAGTAGAGCCATTGTTTAATTTAATTATATATGAACGAAAAGGCAATTTTTTTATAATTTGGCCATTTTGCCATGATGCATTTGGCTCTATTTGAACCTTCACAAAAGAATTCACTCTTAAAGGTGGTAAAAATTTTTTATTTTTATCATAATGTCTTTTCTGATTCCTTTGAGTTCTAGAAATATGAGAATTAAATTTTTTCTTATCAAAATTGTCATGAGTCATCAAGGGCTCCGAACACTGAGATCTCTGATGAGTTTGACAAGTGTTACATGATGTTATGATGTCCTCAATTTGCTTTCGCATTCCTGGCCAGTAAAATGATAAATTAGCTTCATCCAATGTTTTCTTATAACCCAAATGTTCATAGTGAAGCTTTTGTAGGATTTCATGCCTCAAAGCCTTGGGAACCAGAAGTTTTTGACCTTTAAAGATCAAATCTTCTATGCAAGATAATTCTTCTTTGAACTTAAAATAGAATTTAATAATTTCTGGACAGTATTTTATGCTCGTGGGCCATCCACTTTCTAAGACATTTCTTAAAGTTTTTAGTTCAAGATCTTCACTTGTTAATTTTTGAATTTGTTGCTTTTTGTTTTCTGTAATATTTAAAGAAAGTTCAACAGCACAAATCTCAGATTCAATGTCAAAATCTACATTTTCACTGAAACTGCTTTGTGGGCTGAAAGCACGACTTAAAGTATCAGCTATGATTAATGTTTTTCCCGGTTTATATATCAAATCAAAATCATACTTTCTTAATTGCATTAGCATTCTTTGAAGTCTTGGTGGACAAAGATTTAATGGTTTCTTAATTATAGAAATTAAAGGTTTATGATCAGTCTCTATTATAAACTTTTTTCCAAAAACATATTGATAAAAACGAGTGGCTCCAAACCAACAAGCCAAAAGTTCTTTTTCTATTTGAGAATAACGTGACTGTGTTTCAGTCAAAGCTCGACTTGCATGAGCACAAGGTCGGCCATTTTGCATGAGAACAGCTGCCATTCCGTTCTGAGAAGAATCAACTGAAATGGTTGTCATTTGATTTATGTCGAAAAATTTCAAACACGGAGTTTTGACTAAAAGTAGTTTCAAATTTTGAAATGCTGTTTCATGTTGTGGTAACCATTGAAAAATAGAATCTTTTTTTAATAAAGAACGCAGAATCGAAGTTCTTTCTGAAAGATTTTCAACAAAGCTTGCAATATATGTGACCATGCCCAAGAAACGTTGTAAATCTTTTACGTTTTTAGGACTAGGCATGTCATTAATAGCTTGAATTTTAGATTTGTCCACCTCTATGCCTTGTTCACTTATTCGATGTCCCATATATGTTATTTTTTTGCATAAAAATTTACATTTTTCTTTATTGAAACGAATATTATGTTTTTTAGCAGTCTCAAGGACTTTCTCTAAAATTGAATTGTGAGATGAAATACTCTCACTGAATATTATCAAATCATCTATGAAAATTGCACATCCTTCTATGTTTCCGAAGATTTCATACATTCTTTCCTGATAAACCTCAGAAGAACATGAAAGACCATATGGTAGACGACAAAAAGAATATCTACCGAAAGGTGTAGCAAAAGTACATAGTTTTTGACTTTCCTTATCTAATTTGACTTGCAAAAAACCTTGGGTTGCATCTAAAGTGCTAAAAAATTTTGATCCATGTAACTTTGAACTTATTTCTTCCCAGGTTGGTAAATGAAAAGTAGGTTTCTTTATAGAAATATTTAGCTTAAAAGGGTCCATACAAATTCTTAAATCTCCATCAGGTTTTTTAACTATTACTATGGGGTGAAGCCAATCCGTGCTACCCGTTACTCGTTTTATAATTTTATTTTTCTCTAATTGATTCAAGGAATATTTTAGCTTTTCTTCTATACCTAATGGTACCCTCCTAGCAGTGCAAATCGATGGTACAGCGTCTTGTTTGAGTTCTATATGATACTCTTTCTCTAAACAGCCTATACCTTTGAAAATATTTTCATACTTATTTAAAATTTTATCTAACTTTGAATCACTTTGAAAGTTATTATCGATTGCTTGTATTTTTTTTATTAGCTCAAGCTCTAAACAACCTTTTAGACCTAAAATTGGAATACATTCCATTTCTACAGCATAAAACAACAAATTGCTAGTCTTTTTATTACTTTTACACTTTAAATATAACTGGCCCAGTACTGGCAAGGAATGCTTTGTATATGAACTAAGTTGAACATTTGTTTTTTGCAATTTTGACATATTATATTTAATTTGTTTTAATACCTTAATAGGGATAACATTTGCCATTGCTCCTGTATCCAGTTTAAATGCTATGTTGTTGGTGTCATCGATCTCAATGTTCTCGACCCAGGAATCCTCAGACACAGTCCCGATTGTCCCAGACTGTAGTTGTATAGCTATATTTTGCTCTACAGAATCTAAAAATACAAATTTATTAACAGTATCATTGTTATCACTTTCTTGTGTATTGTGTTCAAGTGTATGTATTTGTTTGTGTTTATTGTTTTTATGTTGTGTGTTTCTTAACGAGGATCTATAATTAAAATTATGATTAGCATTAGGATACTTTAGACAAAATTGTGTAAAATGATTTAATCCTTTACAACGAAAACACTTAACTTGATATGCTGGACATCTCCGAGGTGGATGAGTTCTTCCACATTTCTTACATCCCGGACTGTTTGGATTTGGTGTCCAGTTGCTGTGTGATGGGCTTGCCTTTGCTGGATTGTTGTTGCGAAACTTTGAGTGGACTACGTTAATCTGTCTGCCATAGTTGTCACCATTACCATTTGATATTTGACGGTTTTGTTCTTTTGTCGATTCACTGTTAATGCAAAAATTAACAGCATCTTCCAATGTCTTACAGTCTTTGTCAAATAGCTGTGCTCTTAACTGGTCAGATTTCAAGCCACAAACTAACAGATCTCTTACCAAAGACTCCCTCAGTTCCTCAAGCTCACATGATAAGGATAAATTCTTGAGTTCTGTGATGAATTGTTCAATTGTTTGGCCCTCTTTTTGACGACATGTCAAAAATTTATACCTCTCAAAAGTCAAATTTGCTTTGGGGTTAAAATGGTCATCAAATTTTTTCAATAATACCTCCAATGTTTCAGTTTGTCCATTGGTAAATGTAAAAGTATTGTAAATTCTGATACCTTCGTCTCCGATGAGCGTTAATAATTGAGCACATTTTGTTGCATCGTCTTTCTTGATGATTTCAGTTGCTTTCAGGTACATAGTAAACTTCTGTTTCCAGAATTTCCATGTCTGATTCAAGTTTCCACCGTTCATGCACATGGGCGAAATTCCACGGTCCATCTTTGGAAAACGAAATCTTAAATCATCGACGAAATATGCAATAGTTTTTTCTTGTTTTTCAACTCAGCTTCTTCACGGCATTGAGAGCTTCTATTTGGTTCTTTTATTTGACTGCGCCATATTACTTTATGTTCTCAACATTAACTTTGTATTTTAGGGAGAAGGTATTAAATGAAAGACTTGTTGTTAAGTCAACGGCATGAGGAAAACTGCTTTATTAAAACAATTGACACTGTGTCACAAAATGCCAGTTGGCAATGTTGCCAACCTAAATAATAATAAGGACGGGTTCCGTCATGTGACAAGAACGGTTTTGGAATGTATAAGTAAGTTGGTAACAGAGAAAAAAGGTTTATTTTCATACATATGTTGTTTTTGATATACATAAGATTGGCTGGTATTTAATGTTTTATATTAATTGTTATAATAAACATTTTATTTGTTTTTTGTTATCATTGTATTCAATAAAACTTTCAAATAAGACTTGTAACTGCAAAGTTTGTTTAGGAAAACGTTTAAAATTTGCTCACATCCACCAAATGATGGGACATTTTTGTGGCAAATTAAAGGGGGTGTTGCGAGACTACGTAAATTATTGACCATAGGCGTTTGTTGACAGAGTTGACGATCTGCTGCCCAACGAACGCCCGACATTAACATTATTCACCAGAGATCCATGTCCTTTGTGCGATGAACTAAAATCGGAGCTAAAGCCGTTCTTGGAGAGAGTCAATTTTACCACTGTTGACATTTCAAAAAAAGAAAATGTTCGCTATTTGAGATTGTATAGATACGAAATCCCAGTATTGTTCTTAAATGGTCAGTATTTGTGTAAACATAGATTAGATAATAGATTACTTGAAGAAAGATTGATGGATATTGAGTGCAGGAAAAAATTTCTCATGTAAAGCTTTAAATAAAATGCTATCAGCAAAAGTTGTGTTTCATTTAATGTTAGAGATAAAAGTAGCCATATTTATTTTAATAAAAAAAGTCATGGGGCTACTTCTCGTTAATCGCCATACATTAAATTTTAATTTTAAAAATATAGCGCGCAACCTGACCCTACCTAATGTGAGTTTTCATTACGCCTATATGCAGGCAACCATACATACGCTAAAGGCGAAATTACACATTATTATGGACTGGTTGGTGAAAATGTTTACAGTTTATCAAATATAGAAGAGAAATCATACATTGCTAAGACTTTGGCAAGAATTTATCCGAATTTGACAACAATCGGCAACGGCTAAACCTAGTTTTACCTTCCTTTCTCCTTCTGTTTCCACTTCTTCTCCTTATCCTTCAGATGCGATACCTCCTTCCCCCCAGTATCGCTCCACTCTCTTTCTCTCTCCTTATCAGAGGTGTTCGTTTCACCAGCCTCGATTTCCCGAGAATTCCCTTTCCTTCTCTCCCCTTCTCCACTGCTTCCTGTTCCATTTTTCTTGCATACTTCATACTACATCCTACATCCCACAAGTAGCTGGGGAATTGAATGTCTACCACCACAGAGCCCCACTTGTGGTGGTTGGTAAGGCTGGGTATACTCCGTTTCACGTAAGAAGATGAAGTTGCGGCAGTCGGATACGCAAACTTCATGTGCGTCAAAACCATGAAACTGTCGTTACGAGCGACAAAGATAAGCAAGTCCAATGTTGATCTCTGCGCAAAACAGTTGGCAAACTTCACGGCTTCTTTATATATGAAACGGAATCTACTCCGGGAGGTCACCAGGTATCCCAGAGGCAACGTTCCTGACTGACTTTCGCGCAGCCATACATCCATTGTCACGGTAGCTAACAACGTAGATTACCAATTGTTTTATCGAGGCTTACTCCTCTAGGCTTTTTGTCACTGTTTCCTCCGGAAGCAGTGGCCTCCACTGCCTACAATCACACAACACATTGCTGCCTCACCTAACCTGCTGGCTTTTTATCGAGGTTTACTACTCTATTCCCTTTGATCCGCGAGTAGCTATTCGGGTTCCCATACTGGAGCCTTATTTATTACTTATCCCAAGGATTGGCCGGTCGTGAGGCCCTTACAGCTCGAAGAGCACGAATTCTTGACCACCCGCTCCCTCTGTAGACACCATATCAGCCATTGGGACGCACCTTGTCGGGTAGGACAATTCCTCCACGGAGATTTACAAATCGGTAACAATGTAATATTTTTGTCCTGTTCCGTGTCCAGTACAGGGCTACAAAAAGTACCTAATAACATTCACCGAGGTTGAGTAATTTTTATTTATATT
>CAJUYH010004850.1:0-25469 GCA_910591685.1 Galerucella tenella | reverse complement strand
GGCTTGTAAGAGTCCCAGTAAATGGATGAGTAATTGGTTGTTGAAGAGGTCCAGTCATCTGAAGAGCTCTACAAGACCTAGATATCCACCTATTCCTTCTAATAGCTCCTCCATGCCAACCAGCACTCATGGGTCTACATAGCTTGTTCAATGACATAACACTGCCCAATGAGTCACAATTTCCGTGTTCTTCAGGATCATCTTTGATTTGTAATTTATTCATGCCCAATGCATCAGACAAACAGCCAGCCTAAAATGTTTTGGAAGTTATAGTTATACTTTGGCAAGTTTATCTGAAACCGTGAAAGGAATGCAGTCGAAACATTCGACATTGCCATGTTTAACTATGAAAAAATAGAAGAACTGATTATGTAGTGATAATAATTATAAATGGGTCTTTTTATTATTAACAATATTAAAAATATGATTGAACGTTCATTTTATAATGTGCTTGTTTCGTTGGATTTATTCTATTAACATTATTTTCCAATTTATGAATATTAAAAGAGAACACTTTTCCAAATTTGTTATGGGATTCTCAAAGCTCTGGCAACGTTGCACGAAAACCATAATGACCACACCCTCCGATTACATAATTGGTGATTTTTATCGACCAGGTGACTTCTTATTGGCAAGCGCGTGCGTATGTTCTTCCCTCTCACTTTGTCAATTGACTGATATTGATTTATCCAGTGGTGTTCGTATTGTCAGTTACCTTTGTAATTTCAGTTTTACTTGGTAAAATAGGTACCGTACGCCATTTGTACGTTTGACAGATATACGCCATGTTTTTCCTCCCCTCTTACCGACGCCCCGTAGCTACAGATAAACTTGCCAAACTATATATGAGAACTGTCACTGAACGTTTTCAGGAACTGTGACCCATAGGCTTGTTTGCCACTCACAAATCTATGATCCAGAAAAATTGCTCGTGAAACCAGAACCTGTGCCCCAGAAACAGTCAGACTCTCCAGAAACTGTTTTATGTGCTAGGAAACTGTGCTCCAAGAAACGGATTTTTTTTTATTCGGGAACTGTTCTTCCCAGGAACTGTGCTATAATAATTATACCGGTAGTAGAAAAATGTAACAAAAAAAATTAAAGCATGAGGATATCTGTCCAGTTCAATAAATACAATTTAATAATTGAACTTAAGGATTTATCCTAGACAAATATCTGATTTGTATTGAAAAATAAGAGACAATCATATCAAACTAGAAATATCTAATATCAAACCTAGCAAGATAGGAGAGGAAAGGCATAACCATGTGGCTCCAAAATGGGTATCCATTTTGTACAAAAATAATTACTCATTGACTATTGATATTGAACTATGAAATTTTTAAAATATAAAGGTAACAAGAAAAATAACATACCAGAGATCCAGATAGGTACTTTAGGGATACCGGCAGCCTATTAGTTTTTGTTCAAACTTGTGTTAAAATAATTACATGGATTACTGCACAGTTGTTGTATTGTCGACAAACGATGAGAGAAGACCTGTTACAAGTCAGCGAGTTTGTGAACTCGCCCTGTGTCATCAAGCGTTTTTACAAACTGACTATCCGATTGTGAAAAAGCTGCTTGAAAAAGGTAGAACGTGTCGCGGGACACATGGTAGGAACTTTGGTTCCTTTTAAGCAAGAATTATGTAATACATCTGACGTTATAGATAAACAATTTGCATATTCCTCGGTGGTCGAGTAGTAAGCAAACCAGATTCTCACGCAGTAGAACCGGGTTCGATTCCCCGTGAAGAAGTTTTTTTATTGTTAATTTTATTTTTAAATAATTATTCTGCTTGATATTAATAACGACAACAGGTATAGACGTTTGAAATATTTAGCAGAATATTCATCATTATAGATAATGGTACGGTACCCTTCATGAGGGAGTCCGACTGGCAACATCTACTTATAACAGCATCGTATATTTAAAAAGGGAAACCGTAGCATTATAAAAATTGGACAATCAAGAACTGCACGTTTACCACAAAAAAATTAGTGGAAACATAAAATTGAATTGTTAAATTTCCAATTTGAAGTTATATTACAGTTTATAGAAATTTTTATTTTCTAGATTTTTTCTTAAGTGGGTCGTGGAAAAAATATGCTGTTCGACTCGTGTGGATTGTCCATATCGCACTTCGTCCTCGTGCGATATGGCCATCAAATCCACACTAGCTGCACAAACTACCATTCCTATCAAAATATGCCCTTTTAAATTTTAAAACAACCTGCCAAATGTCAAATCAATTTATCCATCCATTTTAAAGTTATCGAATTAAAACATCCAAGTTTTCAAAATTTCAACACCCTGTATTTCGAAAAGTAAACTAGACCCCTTAATCCTCATATCATTTTGTCCAATTTCACTAGAGGAATCTACATGCAAACGTTGTAATTATCATTAACGTTCGAGATGCTTATACCATTTTTTGCGCAATCGTATTGAAATATATTCCGAATAAAATAATTTAAATTTCTTCGAAATGAACGAAATGTCAAAAGTGACATTTATACTTCTTGATCAGTTAAATAGATATTTACGTAATTAGTCACGAAAAGAGCGATATTGTTCAACAAGCGTAATATTTGCCAAAACGAGCGCTAGCGAGTTCTGCAAATTACGCAAGTTGAACAATGTCGCTCTCTTCATAACGTGTTCACGTACAACGTTTTATCTAATTCCGCGCTTTCATAATATTTAATAAAATCTTCAATTACAATGTTAATATTGAAGTGGATTCAAATGGTGTTAGAAGTATTGTTACTATGATGTATTCACCCAGGAAATTGACTTACTTTAAATAACTGTGTCCTGAATAATGTTGTTTTCAATGTTTATAAATCTTAAAATACTATTGAAATAAAATAATGGGGCAATTGTCAGTTTAAATAATGGAATAATTGTCAGTTTTGACAGTACCCATTTAATAGATTATTCTTTGAAACTCATGTGGTCTATGTTGAAACATAAACAGTTACGTGAAGTTTTCACATAACTACTTTTCATAACTGATATATGAAGGTTATGAAAAATGTGACGTTACCTAACGTCAAGGAGTGACTTAAAGTGTCACATTTGATAGCGGAATTAGATAAAATATATTTTGTATTTTGGTGAAATTGATTTCATGCCATTTTTTAATTTCCGACGTCTGAACAACAAGTAAATCACTTACCGACGTGTTAAACTTAGAAACCAGTAAACACAACCTACCGTCCTGGCAACCGATGCTGTAAATAAACAAAAAAGATCAATCGCGCAAAAAAAAATTATGGAAATAATAGTAAAAATGTATCCTATCAAATTCAAGTAGATCACCAGCACTGCGAATACCATCTTTGCATAGAATTTTAATATAGCATCGGTGGTTCAGTGGTAGAATGCTCGCCTTCCCTGGTTCGATTTCCGGCCGAAGCATATGAATCGCTGCTTCGTAAACGAGAGAGAGACTCAGGAGAGAGCACACGCACACAAGCAAGGCACATAACTAAGCAACGTAACATAACGTAACGTAACGTGAAGGTCAGATCTTTTGCGTCGCGACCCACGTCACTCAAACATAAGTTGACGTAAAGAACTGAAGTTCCAAAATAGAAAAACGGTCTTATTTACTCTCCATTCTTTGGCGTGTTGGTATAATCTAGTAGGCTAACCGTGTGTCATCGCAGCTGATGGTGAACTAAAAAAGAAAATGTTGAATATGGGTAAGAACGTGGATAGAAAAATGCGATGAATGTGGTGCTTCCAGTGGTTTATCTATACCTAAAGTTAGTAGTTTGCCGCTAAGTTTAACTAAGACTGTCTTTTATATTTCATAAAATAGGTTACTACTCGTAGATGTTGAGAAACTCTATTATATCACACATGTTCCACTTCATTTTTTAGCTTCAAAAAATAAACGACAGTACGCCACACAGAACATAACTCGGCTGCTAGCTAGTTCGGTAGTGAGCGAGGGGAAAATTTTGTGTCATCGACACTTGCTTACTCACTAGCTTTTAGAGCGCTTTCAGACGAGACACTTTGTGACCGTCTACTAGTGTCTGAAAAGAATCGCGCGGCTAAAAATACATTAATATAAATAAGACGCATTCACACAAGACACAGATAAGGTACGTGTCCGGCCTCTGAATTGAAGTGTATCTCCCTCTCTAGGTCCAGACACTGTGTCTGTGTAAGGGCCACTCGTAATTCATGAACTTCAATTAGTACGTTCAAACGGGACACACGTTTCCAAATCCCAAATGAATATTAAAAAAAATATATGTGTTGAATTGAATCAAATACACGTGTACGACTAGTGTCTCGTGTGAAATGTTCTTTATTACGGGACAAATTTTTTGACTTGAATCTTAATTCTAGTGGCCGGCCACAAAGTGTCTCGTCTGAAAGCGCTCTAAGCTCACCGACTAAGTGCTTGTAAACTAGCTTAGTGTAATCAAGGCTTTATACGTATCATTTTCAAAATAATTTGGGAAACAAAATTCATTTGCTTGAATAAATTTTAAGTTTTATTATGGTTAGCAAGAATTTCTTAATTAAACCAGTTTACTTGTTGACCTGTTTTTTTGGTGTATAAAAAGCTTTGGAGGTGCATTTTATAATTCACTTTTCATCGTCTCTCTTCTTATCTTCCTCCTCATAATGATATTATCACTCTAAAGTATACTGTTTTTCGAAATGAACAAAGCTAATTATCCTGTAGTCATACAATATAGGTACGTAATTCAACTAATGAATAAATTATGCTGTCATTGTTTAATCCCGTTAACTCAAATTCAAACTAAGTTTTTGTCTATAATACACACCGAACCAAGTTATGTTGAAATGTATGCTGCTCTTGTAAAGGATAACTACAAATTTGCATACCATTGTCTCGAAGTCCTATCTACCATTCCACTGATAATTTCGTCTTATTGCTACGTCATTAGTCAATTCGCTCCATAATAAGTCAGTTGCTGAGTGATGTACATACACTGTGTTCGTTTAAAAAAACCAAAAACCACTTTTGGTGCGTTCATGTCTAATACACTGTACCCCAAGTAACATGTTGGTAACCGTTTAATTACCAAAATGTTACGTTACTGGTTTATATCGGTTTCACGGAAAGCTTTTTTGATTTATTAGACAACTCTGGAATACCAATTTGCTTATATTACTAGTTAGTTCTATTATATTGTGATAAAAGCGATCTTAGAACATAATTAGGAGACCTCTATATAACAGTTTTTTAACTGGTTTATACACCTTTCGATGATGACCATTAAGCAATATAGATATTCTTTACACTTTTAAGTACATACTTCATAGTATACTTTGTAAACGTTTATATAATCGATTTATATAATAGTACGGCATAAGTAGAAGCATACTGCTCAGAAAGAACTTTTAAATATTGTTAACAAACGATTGTCAAGTGCAGCGTTACTGAAGGATTCAAGAACTATTTCACAAACACCACCTAACATAAGTGTAAAAACATTTGATTCGGGGGAATATTGGCATAACGGGATTGAAAATCCAATAAAAACGGCTTTAGAATATGTCAAAGATATACCACCTACAATGTCAAAAATTGTAGTTTTAACCACTATAATGGAACGATTATATCCCCTTTTAGCGAAATAAGAGAGTAGACTTGGTCAGGACTAACTCCAATTCCCACTGCTCTTGACGGAGGAGAAACCAAGTGGCGGCTCATGCCGGTTGGAAAAAACAGTGTTGACAAACGTTAATTCCCCAAATAGATACATATAATAACTTTGAGAATAATAAATAAAATGTCACCAGAGGAAGAGATGAAATAAAATAAAATTTTACATACAGTTATTAACGAAAAGTAATTTGCTATTATAGACATTTGTATTAATACAAAATGTATAACTATGTCAGACTTGATAATAACCGGCAAGTAAATCGGCAACACCGATTATTTGTAAAGAGGCATTAACTTAAAATAGATACATTTATCAAACTATCCATATTAGGGAGTTAATAAAGTAATATAAGCTCTTGAGTTTCTTTTATAAAACTATTGGACTAGCGGTTTGCATTTCTCATACCCATTACCGCCATATTGCAATCTAATTGCGAGAAGTCAATTTTTATTGAAAATGAATGATTCTGAACAAATTTATAACAATTATGTACTAAAATAGGCTGCTCTACTCACAGAAATTAGTTTTGTCTGGAAGACTGTGATTATCGCTTTTGAAAAAAACATTGTCAAATAAATTAATGTTTCAGAAAAAAAATTATTTTTGATAAAATAACGGGCGCGTTGTGTTTTTTCGAGGTACCGTAATCTATGTTTACGGTAAAATTTGCTTCGCATGCCAGTTTTCAGGTAATTTTGTGTCTCTTTTCACTAAATCGCCGAAGTTAAGATAATGTAGTGTGCGATAGACGCCATACCTACTTAAATTGGCGAAACAGATTGACAGTTGCATTAGTTTTAAATACATAATTGATGCTTCTAATATTCGGCAATATTGAAGTTATATAAGTATTATGGTTTCTTCTGAAAATCTTGTTTCTGATGATGTAGTTGTTAACGTCATATAAATATTATATTAACTTCTAAATTATCTTTATGTGGTCCTTAAACAGTAACTTTATAAGACTGTCCATAACTACTGCGGTTTGAAGGTCAGGATATATAAACGTCGTATAAAGGGTATTCCAAACCTTCATAAGAATATCATAGAAGTACTATGGAACAGTTATAATGCAGTTGCTCGTAATACCCTTATGAAATGGTTGCCTAACGTGGGCCTATTTAGAGTTATAACAGCTGAATAAGCTCTGTATATATGCTTATTTCACATTTTAAGGCACCATTTACCTTCCAAACATGATTTTATAAAGGTGTCTATAACTTTTATATATCAATTTTTGTTACTTGGGAATCTACCCTGTATTATAATGGACTGGTCACCAAGAATCCTTGGCTTTAACTCAATTCAGGGAATAATCCAAAATTCAATGAATATGATCTCGAGTAATTTTCAAAGATATAATGAATGCCAACAGAGTTTTTAAAAGTTTCAGTACTATCCTGAAAATTGTCTGAAGCGCAAATTAACTCCGACGCGAAATATAATGGATTTTAGCATCATATGATTTTTTCACGATGCATGTACAAAATTAACTCTTAGGTGAAGAGGAACGCAAATAATTATTGTTCTTGAATTTAATATTATGCAAGCGTCTATTTTGATTTGCATCAGGGAAGTTGTGAACTGGTGTTTTCTACAGGAAGTTGAAGCATTGCAAATAGTTAGAGCTTACCGTTTCACTGTGCTAACTTCGCTGAAACTTCGTAAAATGTAAAACTACAGGATGAGTCATGAGGAAGTTTCTGCTTCCATTGTTCACTGATCTACAGAGGTGAATATGAATTTCAAATGAAATTTATTATGGCTATAACTTTAGTTTAATATTTGAGTAAATTGTTACACTACTGCCCCCCAACAAAATAACTAATTAGTAAATGGGCAGCAAGAGTTCTAGACCATAGCGGAGGCGCTAGCATGGGAATCTCCATAAGAAAATCGTCGAAAAAGCTAAGGTCTGAAAACGTCAAAATTGACGCTAAAATTGGTGGGGGTAAATCGAGATCTTCGCATGCGCTACGTTATTGTACCGCCATTTTCAGTCCGACAAAGGACGCTATTTTTAGTCCGACAGAGGTCGCCATTTTCAGTCCGACAGAGGCCGCCATTTTTACTCTATTAAATTTCAAACTATTAAATTAAAAAGCCAAATAAAAAACTTCGACTACAGTGAGCTTCGAACCGAGAACCTACACGTCTATAGCAAAGCATTTAACACACCCTGCCATGAGCTCTCATCAGTATTAGATGCGAACACGATACATTTACACACGGTATGTTTTTACACATGTAGCCCACAGCGTGTGACGTCATGTGGGAATCTCAATCAGTGATGTACAATGCTAAATATATGGGAAATACTATCTTTGTGTTTAAATTTTCATGCATATTTCCACTTTATGAATGATTATTTAAATGCGACATGGTTTTTCAGATATAATATGAAATATTACTTTATTATCAGTAGAAATATGTAGGTAATATATATTTTTTACATTTTTTAAAGATTTGAAAGTTCTGGCAGTGACTTTGAAGTCTTTTATAAAAGCAAAGTGATCGGTATGTGGCAAAACGAGTGGCATCGCAGTAATTCAGTCCTGAGACGTGTAAAATCGGTCGTTACGCCTTGGAGAGGTAACCATCTAAGTCGACTTAATCAGGTGACTCTTTCTCGATTACGACTGGGACACACTAGGTTAACTCATTCATTTCTAATGACCAAAACAGAACGTCCCAAATGCGATACATGTGACGAAATATTATCTGTGAAACACATATTAACTGATTGCAGCAAATATAATCTGCAACGCAAAACACATGATATCCCTATTAACCTGAAAGAGTTGCTTGGTGAACATTCTCCAATAGACAGGCTAATAAACTTCCTTAAAGATATCGATGTTTTACATTGTATTTAGTTCAATATGATTGATATATTGTTCAAAATTTTGTACTTGCCTAATTTTTAAGTTGCAATTACTGTATAGTTCCGATATTGTTCAGTCGCTAATAACCTTTTGGTGGATGCGACTAATTTTTCTCAATAAAAAAAAAGATTTGAAACAGAAATATTTATGGGTGGGCAAAATTAAAACACACCATTAAATTATAAATATTTTATGTTTCATATTCCTACCATTATATTTTATTTATTATACAAAAGACTCCTCGACAGAAGTGTCACTGGGATACGAAACGAGCCAAAGGCGAGCTTCGCATGGTTAATTAATGCGAGTGTATTAATAACCATTACATGAAACTTGCATACACTATTTTTTCTACGAAAAAGAAGTTTGATTTGAAAAAAAAAAATGCACAAGCCAGGTCTCGAACCACCCAACGGGACCACATTGAACTAATATAAAACGTATAATGTTACAGCTATACAAAATTAGTAATAAATTATTGTAAACAAAAATTAATAAGTTTAAATATGTATTTACCTTGGTCATTAAGTATTTTTGGTCTTATGGTTTTAAATGAAACTAACTGTTTTTAAATGACTCCACAATATATTTGTAAAAATCTGTAAATTGCAAGTAAATTGACAATTGTTTCGATATAAATATCATCATCATCATTCTGATGATGATATTTATATCGAAACAATTGTCATTCTGATGATGATATTTATATCGAAACAATTGTCAATTTACTTGCAATTTACAGATTTTTACAAATATATTGTGGAGTCATTTAAAAACAGTTAGTTTCATTTAAAACCATATGATGAGTAGATTCCACGAAGTGAGGGTTTATACAGTTAACTCAATTTTTGGTCTGGTGCTCGACATTTATTTTGGTCTTTTCTCGACATTCCACAGAAAATATTGGGTCTGCCTATTTGGTTATTCAAAAATCTAGATTTCTATTGGTCAATTTTTCAGTTTTATAATGAAAACCAGTGTTATAATGAGTATTATTATGAAACTGAAAATTGGCATTTAATTGATAATTTATATTATAGGAGTAGAAAAAGCTTATATTTGGAATCATTTATTGAAATTTGTGAATTTTGACATATTCCTGTCCAGTTTTTCAGGCAGTTTTGAAAACTGATTTTCCTATCAATTTCCCGTAATCGTTACAAAACAAAAATGGCCTTATATTATAAAACCGTATTAAATAACACTGATAACAGTAAATCAGTGGGTGATAAAATTCCAAATAAACGAATCAACTCAAGTTAAATTGAAATTAAACCTAACAACACCTTGTATTGCATAAAAACACAATGAATCGAAAGACTGGTGAGAGGTGGGTGCAAATTTCTGGTTCCCGCGTGACGTAACTGCGCGGCTCGGACGCAATTTGGAGTAGAAATCAGCATACGTGAGTAAGTGTATCGTGGATGCGAAGAAAGGCTGCAATATGCATGCTGCAATATGTGCGACAAGGAAGGGAGCAGACAGGCCGCCAAGTGACCTGATCCGAGATGCGCTATACCGAGCTGGTTGAAAGTAACTTTTTTTATGCTGTTTTTCGCAGGTTTATTGGAAGTAAAAAAAACCATAGAAGTACGTTTACTTCCCCATGTCTTACTCTGTTTGCTATGAAACTGAATTTGAATATTTCTTAAAACCTTGAAGAATATTTTTCCAATCACACTTAACATTTAAAGCCTGTCGGAAAATGGGTTCATTAATTTTGTTGTATTGTCCCATTAATGTCTGTTAATCTTCTGGATATGTCTCCGGTTACAAATCTTGTAATTCCCTATTGGCTAAGAAATGTTGTTCTTTATACAATAAAGAGAAAATAATTACATACCTTCTCACCTGGAATGAAGTTGCAATAGAACAAAGGAAACAGGAGAAATGGGTCAAATGTATAACCGCCTTTCTTTTTACAGACCTTTTCGTATATGGGATTTTCCATTCTAACTGTGATTTTTTATGTCTTTTACTATTTGTTTCCACTGGCCATTGAGCAATTGATTAAATTTTTGTGTTAACTATATATTTGTAATCATATTTCATCATTTTTTTTGTATACTATAACTTGTAATCCAGAAATTCTACTTAAAGTATATCACTTAAATGTCAGTACCGAGTCATGTCTATATTCTTTATTCTTTTTTGCCACGATAATTAACTCAAATTAATTATCCGATGAATTATAATGAATATAAAACAATAATGCCCAATTTCACCAACCATTTCCTAAAGTTAGGTAATACCTAAATCAGATTTTGAAATGACAAAATAGAATTTACGTTTCACCATTAAGAAACGCCTAAACATGATAGAAAATACCCAATATTGTAACTCTCAAGTAATTCTTAGCGCGTGGTAAAACGAAAATTTCACTTAGCAATTCCAAAATCTGATTTAAGTATTACCTAACTTTAGGAAATGGTTGGTGAAATCGGGCAAAAGTAGAACGATTTTTCCGAAGAAAGTCTCCTAAATGTATTTTATATCAGTTATGTCAATTCAAGGATTGGTGTAAACTATATATAAACTAAAAAGTCACTCAAGGCACGTGTTGAATACACTATTTTTCTACTAGCGTGCAAGAAAACACCCAAAAGTTAGCATTAAGAAACATTTATTATAAAATAGATATCAACAAATTAATCATAATTCTTTGACATTCATTTGATGATGCTTATATACTTTGGCAAGTTTATCTGAAACCGTGAAAGGAATGCAGTCGAAAATATTCGACATTGCCACGTTTAACTATGAAAAAGTTGAAGTACTGATTATGTAGTGATAATAATTATAAATGGGTCTTTTTATTATTAACAATATTAAAAATATGATTGAATGTTAATTTTATAATGTGTTTGTTTCCTTGGATTTATTCTATTAACATTATTTTCCAATTCATTGATATTAAAAGAGAACACTTTTCCAAATTTGATATGGGCTTCTTGAAGCTCTGGCAACGTTGTATGAAAACCATAATGACCACACCCTCCGATTACATAATTGGTGATTTTTATCGACCAGCTGACTTCTTATTGGCAAGCGCGTGCGTATGTTCTTCCCTCTCACTTCGTCAATTGACTGATATTGATTTATCCAGTGGCGTTTCTATTGTCAGTTACCTCTGTAATTTCAGTTTTACTTGGTAAAATAGGTACCGTACGCCATTTTCACGTTTGACAGATATACGCTATGTTTTTCCTCGCCTCTTACCGACGCCGCGTAGCTCCAGATAAACTTGCCAAACTATACTAGTGTCAATAAAAAAATTATTAGAACATACGTTTTTTTTTTCAGAAATTATAACATAATTCCAATAAATTTCTCAATTTTTCTGTCATTCAGTATTTTAAATAGTCAAATGACAGTATACTCCCCAAAAACTTAACAAAGCGCGGAATAGTGTATTTGCGTCACTCGCCCTTCGGGTTCGTGCCACAAACTTCCACACTCGTGAAAAAAGTTGCACTTTACTCACATGTTGCACACTATACTTTTTCTACAACTGCACAAATTTATAGAATACAAGTGAAGTAACTATGGCTAGTAAAACAAAAATAAAACTAGAAGTATCCCATCTCTAAGCTGTTAAATAATTTCATTCAACATTATAGTTGATCGTGAAATTTGTACTATTTTGTATGGTCAAACCCGGAACGTTATTTCTTTTCATTAAATTCTCTGTTATTAGAAAATACCCTTTCGAATTTAAAAACTTCCAATATAATCTGACAGTTTTGTGACAACTAAGTAGGTGTTTGAAGGTGACAGTATCATGCTAAGTTTCTGTCGATTTTGATTCTCCATATAAATGTATGTGGAGTGGGCGAAGTGCCGTGAGAAAAAATATTTTCCACGGCTTAGGCAAACTGACACTTTGTAGTTTCGTAAATTGTGGGAAAAGAACTATTTTCCATAGCAGTCGTAGAAAAAAGTGATTTTCACACTAAGAAAAGTACGGAAAAGTGAACTTTTCCACGCGCTAGAGGAAAAAATATTTTTTTCTACGAGCGGGCGGAAAATTGAATTTCCCAAACACATTTTAGTGTGGAAAGTTAATTTTCTCGCACCGTGTGGAAATAATTTTCCGCACTGTGTGGAAATAATTATCCGCACCGTGTGGAAACAAAGAGCAACCGATCCAAGATTACAGCCATTCAACAAGCAACTAGCATCTGCTATAAATTTAAGTAATGCAAATAATTGTACTTTTACAATATATTATAATATGAATAATAAGGTATTAGATTTTGACATGTAACTATTATTGTTAATAATATTTTACTTCATGTTTACTTTATCAATAATCTAATTAAATAGGTTTTTAAATAATCTATAAGCACTTATAATCAGATAAAAATATCTCAACTTTTGATTAGTTCTGTTGACTTTCCTCACGCTCGTAGAAAAACTATTGTACCTAACACTTGCGGAAAATGTTTTTCCGCACTCGGCTGCTTCACCGAACTCCGCTACGCGTCGTTCGGTGAACGGCAGACTCATGCGGAAAAATTCATTTTCCGCACTTGTTAGGTAAATAGCTATATTCGAAACAGATCTAATTAGATTTCACCTACAGCTATATAATAATACAGTTGGTTCGGTGAATCTTTTCCCATGCGTCATCATTCATATACAAACGCAATACGTCAATACATTTAACTTAGAATATAGAACAGACAGGAAGGAGCATTTACCAAATAAGTTTGCGTCCAAAAAAAGGAGGTTGCAAATGGCGGAATAGTCGGTTCCGTTTTGACAGTGGCGTACTGTTTGTATATGTATAGGTTATGTGAAATTTCAAAATTGTTGCTTATTGAAATGTATTAAATATGTTATGTTTTACTTGAAGTTTATAAATTGCTGTTATTTTATATTTTTTGCGGTCTTGTATAACCACAAGTTGCACAACTAACCATTATATGTCTTTTTACCTCAGACACCAAAAAAACTACGTAAAAAATCTACGTCAGTAGACGTCAACTTCACATACGAGTCATAATTAGGGTGTTGCAAATGGCGACTTCCGTCGTATTTTCTTATACAGCTAATGAATGACATGACAAGACTCCTTTCTGTCTGTTCTATTCTGAGACATTTAATGACACGTAGGTCGTGTCGTAGATTTATGTTTTAATCACGATGTGGCTAAAATGACGGTGTGCGTTATTCATCATTGAAGCTGGTGTAATAGATATTTGTGAATATTTTACAGCCATTTAGCAATATGCTACCTAAACCTTTAGTTTGAAAAAACTGTTAGCTTTCCAGAGTTTTATTAGGGTTATTACGCAAATTTACTTGCATAAGAGTTAGTATTAATAACAACTTCCTTAGTAGAAACTTTGCAAATCAGAATAGCTTCTTTTAGGGTTATGACTCGTAACCATTACTATTGGGCCGTCCCACCCATATGGTTCAACAATGAAAAATGAAAATCTTTTGGGTTGTGAAAATAAATAGTGAAAATAATAGCGTTGAATTCACAATGATATGGCAGTAGTCTCAGCACTTCATTACACTACAGAGACAAATCCTTTGGTAAAACCAGCATGAACAATTATAAAACGTTTACAATCATAACCATCTGGTTTACATACACTTTTAGTGCAGTTGTCTTGCCAAGAATATGTTTTATTTCCTTTCGAATAGATCCATGTTTCATCCAAAAATACAACTTCTTCTGGGTGGGTAGTTGAAAGGTTCCCATATATTCACGTAGAAAATTGGCTCTCAAGGCTGCAATACTGGTCCGCTCCATTCAAGCTCTTCAATTGTCATTGTCAGAGAATTAGGTGAGTATTTTCTACATTGGTGGAAGCAAAATATGTTTCATATAATTCAGTTTAATGGAATTCTATCCATAACCATGATGAAATGTCAATTTGAGGTTAGTTTCCATTGCAAAGTGAATAAATAAGAAGTAAATAAATAATCGTCAGTTACCACAATAATTCGAACACTCAGGTATGAAATAGCCGTTATAAAACAACTGTTTTTGAAATAAATGTATATGCAAGTGGCAAAAAAATGAATGAAAATGTAAAATAAAAATGTAAACAAAGTCTTTGATCTGTCAACGTACAAATTTGCGTTAAACTTATCGCCGACATTCATCATATTATGGCTATCTCTGTTTGTTATATTATGTTGTAATGGAACAAACGGATTCACTTCGGGGGTTTAGATTCTGTGAGTAGGAAAAAGACGTACTACAAAAAGTACTATGTGAATAATTCCAAACATGGGAGATGATTCACCGAACAAACTGTATATAATACTTGGTGAATGTTAACGTCATACAGTCTCTACATATGAAAAGTCTCCATATTACAATTGCATTACGCTACTTGTATATAACTTCTTGCCATGTTACCTACAGTCCGCAGAAGCAAACATGAGCCCTGGTGGGCGTAATAATGTCGCTGTAGTTGTATTTTTGTAGTAACAATTCGATATTTTGAATCGATAACCAAATATTCATACCATAAATGTCAACTATTAAGAGATATGTTAACAAAGTCAAACTTGCTGAAAATTTAACTCTAAATATTAATATTGTACCAAAAATAATATAAAAATTAAAATATATAATAAAATAATACAGACACTAAAGGCGGATTCATGCAACGTTCATTATCATCACATTTTCATTGTATTATAACTACATTTAAATTAGAAAAAGTTGATTACTATAGTTTCCTATATGATGGTCATGCAACCACATTATTGAATTTCAATTACACTATTGCATTAAGAAGTTGGTCTACTTTCAACTATAAATTATAATTACATTATGTTTTTCGTGAGAACCATAGAGAAATATAATATAATGTCTATGTCTATGGTAAAAATCATGAAATCGCATGCGCCAAAAATGTTACAGCTGTCATTCCGAGGTCTCCTTCTATTTCGAGCAGCCACTAATACTTTCAAAAGTAGTGAAACTGATATATTTCAACACATTTTTGCTGAGAGAACCTCACAACTTCCAAATAATCGCAAATAACTGACCTAGCTATTCTAGCACAACCACAAACGATTTAAATAATATGACGTTTATCAATTGCCAGTCTTGTCAGTTCATAATTAATTCGTTTCATGAACATGGATGTGATTTAAGTGTAGTTATAATGTAATGAAAATGTAATTATAATGCACGTTGCATGAATCGGCCTTAATAATGAATAAAATGATGTATGTTAATGAAATCACTCGGTCCAATTATTTCGATTATGTTAACAAATTACTGATATACGTTAGTTAACATTAGCTACTGATTGGCTCGTTGCGATGACCTTCTTTTAGTTCGCATATTTTCCGGGGCTCATGTTTGCTTCTGTTATCTGTAGAAACAATTGTTTCTAACGATAACTTAAAAAACTAAGTTACGAAGTCTTTTGTTCATAGCGGTTTTTATAATATAAGTTATTTTTGCTCAGATTCGCTTAGACTCAAAAATTAATATCAATTGATCATGATTGTCGACCTTAAGCTGGAGAAAGTAAATTAATTTCCTCGGAAGAAATAAATATTAATATTCCTTGCAGCTTCCGCATTCGTGTCGCTGGTGCCTATAAGGCGTTCGCTAATTCAAGGAGGAAGAATGAAATTTTTAGAGTGTTATTATTTAAAGGACATTAATTCTCTACTGCCTCAACACGGAGAGTAGCCGGGTTGGAATATCTGAACGGAATGGGATCACCTGAGGCCAATTTTGTTTTGAATTCGCTTTCATTTTTAAACTAAACTATTGTACAATGATGGAAATTTTTTCCAAGCAAAACGAAAGAAGGGATAATGGAAAATACTGAAAATTTTCGTTGTCATGCTATAGGGCTTTAAATTCCGAAAATAGACATTTTTTAGATGTCAAATCAATACTATTTCAGCGCCCTACAAAATTTTTGACTGGTTGGTATCGTTAAGATATCTCAGCCCTGTTCAACTTAGGAGTGTAATTCAATATCTGTCGTGGTATATAGCCAAAGAAGTAGTTGCTGCTTCTTAGTGAATTGTTTAGTTTCTTTGTAACTCCACCTTTGTGAGGCGTTATAGTATTTAATTGTTATCTTTTACGTCTACTGATAACACGCTTCACCAAAATGGAAATTTCCTACAAGAAACTGTGATTTATTAAGTAATTACAAAAATTCATATTTTTTCCCTTTGGATATGTATCTAACTTTTGCTAAAAATCCACAACTTGGTTTATATTAGCTGATGCCTTTTTCTTCTAAATATTGTCGAAGAAACTGTAACCCCCTTGATCGTACCATGGAGAGGTTTATCAACAAATTCTTAATATCAATTTGCTCAAACCTTCAACTAACTCCATCTGTCATAGTTAGTACCTAAAGGTAATTTCGCTTATTCATAAATAAGGTATTTCTTCTCGGAATTATTTATGCCGATACATGCTTTCTTTCGCCGTCTATTCCATGCACCACTTGTCGTTGACTACCAAGAATGAGAGGAGTATATTATCCAGCTTCATTCAGCTATATATTCAGTAGCAGAGAGTTCTCTTGAATTCGGCATCATTAAGAGTCTCTGAAGTTAGTTCGGTCGCTGACTCATTTGAACTTTTAATTTATGCTAATTTACGATGTCCTCAAATCTAGTCACTTTTCCTATCGCACATTTTATATGTGAATAATAGAGAAAGGAAAAAGGACTTGGGTAATCTCTCCAACCCAATCTCTTACGCATACATACAAAAACTACGCAAATAAAATGCCAATGTAGAGTGGAAATAACGTGAAAACACTTCAGACATTATCACTAAAATGTCATAACTACATTTGGTTATGCAAAATTGATTTGTGATTCGTGCGGCAAGTGACGTGAGCTGCCTATTTTTTACCAAATATTCATAAACAATAAAATTACAGTATCGACACACAATGATGAAGGCTGTTTTCAATGAGAAAGAAGGTGACGTTACTATAAAGAGTGAAGTATTCTTCACTAAGGTTTTTAGTATCCCAAGAATCAGTCCTGACTTAGGCTGTGTATAATCAGATACTCTTTTCGATTGTCCTCGATACCCTGGTGACATGGTACCCAATTCAGCCGTTTTCCGTTCTCCAACTGTTTTCAGGTTTTCTTAGAGTCTAAACGTAACTTTTTGGTTCTAAATTACCTTCAACGCCACCAGACATTAAGATGTGCGTACCTATACCTCTACCTGGAATACAGAGGTGTAGCTATAGTTGTCACCTGGTTTTCTGTGGTATGCTTATTTTCCAGTGCCATTTGGACCCATCGGTTCACCATCTTCATCCCTATTTAATGCTTAGCTTAGTTTAGACTGCTCAACGTGTTATCCAATTTTTGGATACTTAGACTTCCTCCTCTCTGTATGACAAAGCTTGAGTCCATTGTCACTGCAGTATTATTTTCCAGACCCCTTATGAGGCCGTCAAGCGAATCTCTCTGCCTTGCTCAGTCTCCTCATGACCATTATTTTCTGAGTCTTCGTCTACGTCCGCCATATGAAAAAAGAATGTTATGTCGGCCTTTATGATCTTGTACGATTTGGTACATACATGCATTCATTCGTTTGGGTTATGCTCAACAATCCAGGCCTTGTTGTTGGACTACTGATAGCTTCAAGCGGAGCCTGGCTGTCAGTGGATATTTCAATTTTGTTTTACCTTTATATATTCTGATGCTTCCACTAATAGGTACAGGCTAGAGCGTTTCTGCTTGAAATACGGACGTATAACGTCAAATGCTTAAGAACGTTCCATTTCTAGGTCCATTTTTACCAGTCCTAGTGCCATGGCTTCTTTTGGAACCATCGGTGAACCAACTGATTTCTCCAGAATTACCTGGGTGCATCACCTGTTACCTAGATGGGATTATAATGTTCACTCGCTCAGTGAATATGTATTCCTGTGTCAATTAATACCTCAAGATACTCAACCTCTCTCAATTTTCACAATTTCCCCCAATATTATATAATATGTAAAAATTAATGCTAATTTTTCTCATGCGATAGCTTCGTTCTAAGAAATAGAGTTTGGAAAGAGTCTGGTTAAAATAAGAGATTTTTCATAAGCCAATTTTGATAAATAGTGTTCACTGATGCTTAATGACAATTTTTCATTATGAAATAATATACATTTTACAGGCTGAAATCTTATTTCACCTTTCCCTTTCTGTTGGAGATGATTTCCTATTTCGCATTGGATACAGGCGTGTTTTTTTAGCTCTATACAAACGTTCGAGAACTTTCAAACCCCTCAATAAACTTGAAACACTCGACAGCTATTTTAATGGTCTTCCCCCAGTTCTCTAGTGATAACCACTGACAGCTACAATAATAACAAGAGATACTATTGTTGTCAAAGCCAAACGAGAAGTTTTTTTCTGTATTTGGCGGAAGATGAAACGTAAGTCAGGAGAAATGATCGGATAACTGTCGTTGTTAAAGATACATTTGATACAAATTTGAGAAGGATTATAATTTTTTTCTATTTCTGACGCTGTAGAATGTGAGAGGATTCTTTATAGATCCTTTGAAATCATTCCTGGCTGAGATGGAAATTCAGATCAGTGTTGTCGAGTTTAAAAGTGCACTGATATTTTATACTTAGTTGTCGAGGAAATGGGAGTAGCTTCATATTTTTAATATATCCATTGATTAAAAAATTTTAATCAATGATATATCTTAATGGAATAAAATTGACGAACAACTGGGATCCAATAATCGAAAACCGGGAAGTGGAACAACCGAGAGAAATGAGGCGTGTCTTGTCTAGAATGAATAAATGGTATTCCTGAACGTCATTCTATCGAACGACAATGGAAGAATGACTTTTTCATAATTTTACTGGGTAAATTAAAGGGATAAGCCAGGGAACACGGAATAATTTGAATGTCTTGCGAATTTATTCGACATTGTGGACCATTAACCTCACTTTTGTATACTCTTTGCTTCTCAATATAATATAGATAATAATATGACCAGTGTTAAGGTCATTTTAAATTAGACAATTTCTTGTGCAATATTTAGTTCAAGTTTTGAAACAAATCAAATTATTGAGTCTAAAATTGAAAATTGTCTACCCTGTCAAATTTCCTCAACAATTTGATTTATTGTTTGTGCTTCTGTTTTACGATGAAAATGTCATTAATCTTGATATTAGTTTAGTGACATGAGCAGCCGTGCAAATTGATAAATACCTATTTCAAATTTTCCGGTTCCATAACTAACGAAATTTTTGAAAAGGTTATATTTATTTTATCATCAAATTAAATGACTGCGCAGAATCTTGAACTAAATATTGTTCAATAAATTGGAATAGTCTAAAATAGCTGAAAACAGTTGGCCAATATTTCACACAAGAAATCTATTCCAAATATTGTTCCAAAACTTGGACTAAATATTGCAAGAAAAAAGGTAGAATGTGTCGCGGGACATACGGTTATAAAACATTCAAGTTTTCAAAATTTCAACACCCTGTATTTTGAAAAGTAAATGTGCTAGACCCCTTAATCCTCATATCATTTTGTCCAATTTAACGAGAGGAATCTACATGCAAACGTTCGAGATGCTTATACCATTTTTGTGCGATCGTATTGAAATAAATTTCGAATAATAGTATATTGAGTATCAAGAACAGTAAGCGTTGTTTACAGGTTGACAGCAATGTTTGGAGGCTGATCGTAGCGAAGCCTCCAATTTTGCTGGAGACCGGTATTACCCTTAAAGTTCGAAATGCTTATACAATTTTTTGCGCGATCGTATTGAAATATTCGGATTTCGAATAAAATAATTTGAATTTCTTCGAAATGAACGAAATGTCAAAAGTGACATTTATACTTCTCGATCAGTTTAAAATATAATTTGCATTTTGGTGAAATTGTTTTCATGGTATTTATTACTTTTTATATTGTTCTGTTCGATTCTGTTCATAAAAAATATCAATCTTCTTATTTTTTTTGTTTCTTTTGTGTAATAAATGAAGTAATATATTATTTAGGACCCCTTGAATGTATGTAGGGCTAGGACGTAGTTTACTTAGAAACCAGTAAACACAACCTACCAACCTGACAACCGATGCTGTAAATAAACAAAAAAGATCGATCACGCAAAAAATAATTTGTTTTTTATTGGTGAACCATTTTACCTATTTAAAGCACGCCTCAGCGTGTTTAAATCGAACTTTTTAGCACGCGCGTGTTTTAAAGTTACCGTGGCAACATCAACAACTCGAGAAACGAAGTCTAAATCTATGGTCTAAATCATGTCTAAATGTCAATTTTTTTATTATTGATCTGACAGGAGTAGTTTGTAACGTCAAAACTTTTATTCGAACGATATTTAACAATGTCAAATTTATAAATTAAAATGGAAAGTGCTGTTGGTATTGTTTGAAATATTAAAATTTCCATTTTTCAAATCTTAGGAAATGGTATTTAAATTAATACTATTGACATTCACAGAACTCAATAAGGTTGAACTTTCATCAAAATACAGATTAGTTTATGTTTTTCTCATTTCCATGACAAGGCAAGGTGTACATCATATACGTCACGAATTCAACCATTTGACATTTAGTTGACGTTTCCATCTATGATTTCCATTTCTTGTTGTAGTAGTTATAGACCGGTATTTATAATTTCAAAGTGCACCAATAAAAAAAATATCGTAAAGTATTCGTGGATAACTGGTCTTTAAAACATTTGCTCTATTTCGAGCACTCCGGCTTCGCCGTCGTGCTCCAAAAATCGCGCGTGTTTTAAAGACCTCAATACACTTTAATATACTAAAATGTCTTCGAAAAGAACGAGATGTCAAAAGTGACATTTATACTTCTCGATCAGTATTAAATATATTTTGCATTTTTAGGTGAAATTGTTTTTATGCTATTTATTACTTTTCGTTATCTGAACGGTAAGTAAATCACTTACCGACGTGTTAAACTTAGAAACCAGTGAACACAACCTACCGTCCTGACAACCGATGCTGTAAATGAACAGAAGAAGGTCTGTTCAATCTTGCTTTGATATAAATCCCCATTTTCATTAAATAATAGTTTAACAAGACATATACTTATTTATTATAAATAATATGGATACTGACAGTAGTGACGATTTTTATAATACTCCTCCAAAGATAATAAAAAAGCAACAAAAGCAACTTAAGATTTGTAGTCGGAAATTTCGAGAAAAAAGTATGAATTGGCATACGGAATATTTATGAAGTGGAGAAGTACAAAAATGAAATTATTTAACTGTTTAAAGATATGATACCTTAGGGTTATTTTTGTTTTACTAACCATAGAATCATAAATATTAAGTTACTTCACTTGTATTCTTCAAATTTGTACAGTTGTAGAAAAAGTATACTGTGCAACATGTGGAGAAAGTACTTTTCCACTTGAATGGATGAGGCTTTTACATGATGTAGATCCATACTAAATGATAAAATAAAACAACTTAAGGAGGTATATGATTATACCTCCACTCGTCTGAGAAAGCTACTGTATTAGCCAAACGCGTCACAACTTTCAGTTTAATATAATTTGGATTTTAACAAATTGAGTTTTTCTATTCCATTACTTTTCCACTTGTTGCAGAATATACTATTTTATTATCCTTTCACGCACTTCAGCATTGTACGAAATAATCATAATATCGATCTTCTTTGAAAGTACACTACAACATTTTGAGAAGTTTTATATTTTATGGGTCGATTTCAATATAATAGTGATCGTGTGTTTCGTTTGTCGTAGATTGCATGTTCAACAGTTGTCATTTTATGAATAATGTTAGCTATTCGTGTCAACAACAGCCACATAAAGATAAGCGATTTAGATTGTATCGTGAAACCTAGCAAGTTAGTCTAAAAAAGTTTTCGTTGGAAGCGGACTTGGAAAAAATAACAGGTTTTTTACATCGATTATACCAGGGTTGTCTTTTATATTTTGTCTATAGAGCTAGAATCCAGAATAAAGAGCTGTAATCCACATTCAGAATGCGTTTTTGAAGGAGTTGACATTATCTTCTGGAATCTTCAAAAAAGTGAATAAGTCGTTAGGACTTAGGTCGGGACTGTATGGAGGATGGTCCAGCAATTCGATGCGTTCTTGCTTTAAAAACTCAATTGTTTTCCTAGCTGTGTGTGAACTTCCATTGTCTTGGTGTAGGATAACTCCTCCTCGAGGGCTGGTTCTTCGAAACTTCTCAATTACTTCCGAAAATGAATCGATATGTAGGTACCTAACAGATGCGGTATCCAACAAGAACTAATTTTTTCATAGATAATTTTTCCTTCAATGCCACAGGAGAAGAAGAATTCGACCTCTAATTTGAACACTGTTAAAAAAATGGAATAATATTATATAATACACCAAGGTGGTGGAGACTATTATTATTGACCGAGCACCAAAATTATTTCGCGGGAAGCTTTGCTCCAAGTGAAATGAGGTGCGAGGCCTATAAATTATGTCTCCAGCACCATGGTGTAAATACAATTATATCCACTACCTGCCAAATTTAGGATAAATATTGAAAATAATTGACATTATATACTATTTCAATGCTAAAATCTTACCAACCAAGGGATCTTTATCGGAAAAACGGAGCATATGAACTTCTTCACTGGTACTTTTACAATTTAAACACATAGCAATAAAATACTGTCAGTCCTATAGTTTATAATCATCAATATTATGTGCAACGAATTAACGAAACCAATTATATGACAACATTCAAAAATTTCACAAAACGTGGGTTATGTATTACTTTGAACACACGCGCAATTGGAGAGAAAAATATCACAGCGGTATTGCATTCACAACACAAGACACCTTGAGTGTAAGAGCTATACTTATACCCCACAACGTTCACAAACGCACCACAAGAAGCGTAATAATGCCTCCGTCTGACTGACAAGTACACTGTCAGTTTTCACTCCATAGATTATGAACGTACTCCTTATGTCATCAGTAATTTTTGGTTGAGCGCGAATTTTAAACTAATAATGGTATTATTATTCAAATAATTTCATTTCGATAGGTAATTCCAAGCTGCAAATATGTTAAAGACAATCTCCTGGGTATAGAAAATTATGTTGCACAAGTTTTTGTTGAACTACTATTCCTGAATTCTCAAAATATTTCAATTTGTTCATTGTTGACCTAGGTTAATAATAGAAAATATTTTCAACCACTAATAGAGAAATTCAACTTCTCAGTTGGCTGAAAGAAGCAATAGTTGTCAACTTCACAGCTATTAGTGGAGAAAAACTTTTTTTTTCTCTACTGTCACGAAACTCACCCAGTTGTAACGGTCCCAGAGTAACTATAGGATACTGACACCTCTATAGTCGAGTTTGACGCTATTATTTGTATATATTGGGATAGGTAGGTTCCAATTTGAAGCGATTGTTAATTACATAGATATTGTTGTAGTGTATGTATCCTACTATGGACACTAGGTGAATTATAAGTGTGGAAGGGCCTCTGAATAGGTGGTGTTGCTGGTCACTCGGTGTGTCATCTTACGGGAATAAAACAACTACTGGCATCACATTGTTATCAGCGATTTTGGTCGATTAAACCGGTACCTATAGTAATTAGTATACTTGTATGGGTTGGTTCTGCGTCGAAACGAATTCCGAAGTTGCGCGGAGAACCTTCCTCAAAGAGCCATTTGTTGAGATTGTTGAAAAGTGTGACCGATGTGGGAATAAAAGAGTGTCAACTTCCGTAGAAGAATTTGATTAATTCAAGTCCTCCTGCAGAGGGATTCATTTTTGGCAGTCTATTAAATTACGGACTCAATGAGGAGTATACTGGTGTAGTTATTTCTGGACTATATGTTGTATTTCCGTAATTTTTCTTCTAATGAAGGATAATACGACACTCCACGTGCATGGGTTGCTAGTGGCTCCTTAATATATTGTAAGGTAGTTGGTATTTCCATTGTAAAAATATATTCATTCAGTTAATTCTAAAGTAGCAGGATTTTCCTTTTTATTTTTACCATGAAGTTAGATATTTTAAACGTAATATTTCTAAGATAAGTTGTAATCAGTAAGTTTTTTTGTTAATCATTAGCTTCGTACAAGTTAATACCCTTCTGAAATAAGAACATTAAATATTAATGCAGGGCGTATATTTCTAGCTATTAAAAACTGTCTGATATCACCCAAGAAAATTGTCTGGTCATAAATCCTGATTATACTGAGTGTAAGTCTTCGCAGCACGGCCTTAGTTGATAGAACCTTACATCATACTTGCTATCACCGCACCTGTTAGACGAAAAACCCCCGGGAATTATTTTTGTTGCCTTATCGACTGAATAAATTATATTATTTTCTTGACATATGGTTACTTAAAATAATTGAAATTATGAAAATGTTGTCTGTTATCTTCAAGTATAATTTTTGCTTAACGGAAGTATTATCTTGAGAATTCAAATTAATTTATTAAATTATCTTTAAAAATTGAATAGATGAGGCTTTTACTTGATGTAGATCCATAGTAAGTTATGAAATCAAACAATTTTATTTTGTAAAATCTACATTGTATTTAAACATGAAGTGACGCGTTTCGCTAACACAGTAGCTTTTTCAAACGTTGGAGGTATAATGAGAAACTTTCTATTTATACAGTGCCTTAATACTAAATTATACGGATATTTAACAATAAAATTATAATCTATTTACAAGGAAATGGAAAGAATTTGTCTAAATATGGAATTAACAAAAGAATTTAACAAGTTTACCTGGAAACACATTCACAACCATCCTACAGGAATCTTTCTAGGTAAAAAGGTTTAATAATGGAGAATTGTTAATATCAAGTATGTCGTTAAGAAGATTATCTGAATATTTGTTTTCATTTATCTCTAGGGCTTCTAAAAGATTTAATTTGAAGGATTTAGTTTCTAT
>CAJUYH010004849.1:0-25474 GCA_910591685.1 Galerucella tenella | reverse complement strand
AACTTGTGTTCTTGGGTTCCTGGAGTAAATTCCAGCCCCTGCTCTATTACCGAAGCATGAGCCATCTGTGTACCAGACGGTCCCATTAGGCTGTGTATTCCTCTCTTTTTCCCAGGACTCTCTATACCGTATCATGGCCCTGTATGGGGTGGCGAAGTAGTACTTACGCAGGCATTCATCAGCCGCTCGAGCCAGAACTGGAATATCTTCCAGGAGCCGGAGCTTCTTGACGTGCCTGCTCTCTTCCCCTCTTCGCACGTATCCCAGTCGTTTCAAGCGCAGGAAAGCCCTACCCGCCTCAGCCTCGAATACATGGTGGAGAGGCCGAAGGCCAAGGATCACCTCCATCGCAACAGTTGGTGTAGTCCTCATGCAGCCAGTTGCCCCCAAACTGACCACCCTTTGAAGGCGTGCCAGTTGCGATCTAGCCGTGACCAAGGTTACCCTCGGCCACCAGACCAGAGCCGCATATGTGAGCATAGGCAGCATAATCACTCTATAGAACCATATGATCGTTTTGAGGGTCAGTCCCCACCTCGGACCAATGGCTTTCCTACAGGCCCAATACGTGTTTGTCACCTTGCTTAGGCGACTATCAAGATAAGCCTTCCATGTCAGTTATTTATCAAGGATCACTCCTAGATACTTCACCTGTTCAACCACCGGCAGTGGTACTCAATCAAGATTTAGACCCTCAGGTCTTATACCTCTCTTTTTGGTGAAAGCAACTATCTCAGCCTTGGCAGGATTAACTGCAAGTCCGTGTTCGTTACACCACCCATGTACCCTATTCAGAGTCCTTTGCATGAGGTCCCTGAGAACGGTAATGTGCCTTCCAACAACAAGGACAACGATATCATCGGCATACCCAATCGTTAGAAAGCCCTCACCGTTTAAAAGGGTCATTAGCTCGTCAATGACTAGCTTCCACAATATGGGAGAGAGAACACCCCCTTGCGGACATCCTCTAGCGACGATTACTTTTGCCACATGGTCTTTCCATGTGGCCTCTACTGTACGGTTGCACAACATGGCCCCAAACCAGTGAGTGATCAATGGCTCTATTCCATGATTTGCCGCAGCCCTACTCATGGATCCTACAGGGGTGCTGTCAAACGCCCCTTGTATATCCAAGAAAGCTCCCAGGGAGATCATGCCATTTTCCAGCGCCTTCTCCACCTGGGTTATCAGTTGGTGTAAGGCGCTTTCAGTTGACTTGCCACACCTAAAAGCACATTGGTTGTTGTGCAAAGGATACCTAAGCCCAACCTTTTCATTTATGTACCGATCAGCCACCCTCTCCAGTGTTTTCAGCACAAAGGATGTTAGGCTAATGGGTCTAAATGATTTAGCCACCGTATATGTGGTACGACCCGGCTTGGGTATGAAGAGGGTGAAGGAGGGTGCTATGTTTGAAGAGGACTTAATACCAATGGATATTCAGGATTTTACTAATAAACTCTATATTACTTATACTCTTTATTACTTATAAACTCAGTTTACGAACTTTTCAATAGAAAATGGCTTCAGTTTGCATTACACAGCCGAAAATTTAGAGTGGCATAGACCTTGGAAGCTTCTTTTCCCTCAAAAAGTAGCGCCCCTTGAAAAGGAGGTGAGGTTGTCGTTCCTTCAAGGGCTTATCACTAACATACCACCGGCCACGGAAATAATAATTTGAATTTACAAGACACTATCCTGTATAAAAACAGTAGTTTCTTCAGTGACTTCTACTTTCGCACCCCTCCGTAACTCTGGAACCATTCAGTTAAGCATGATTATGTATAGGATTCTTTTTGTTCTGAATTTAAGGTAGATTATTATTTTTTTACATCTACAACACTTTTTACCCTGAATTGCGTAGTTTTTGAAATATTTAGAAAAAAACTTATAAAGCTTTCAGAACTCATCAGAATAATAATATTCTTGATAAACATGACTGAAACGTTTTACCAAAAAAAAATAATTAATATTCCACAAAGACCACAAAAAAGTTATGAACCATAGAAATTTCAGTAAAAATTAATAAACATTTTGCCCCGTACATTAGGAAGCAGGCGATATGAAATTCCCCAAAGGAGCCTCAATACGAAGCAGGAGCATATACGCATGACTCACTCTGTATATTTGTAACAAAAAAATAAAAGGGGGGAATCAACTCGTCTTTATTTTTGTTTTCTCTACTGATCTTATCGCTGATGTCATTTTACTTATGAGTGCGAATTTCTATTTATTCAATACGTATAATGTGTGTGTGAGTGTGTGTATCTTAAATATTAGTCTAAAAATAAGAAGTGATATAACTGTTGAAAGGTTTTTGATCCTGGATAATAAAGTTACATATAATTTAAATTTGAATAGCTTCCGCGTGTACAATAATATTACCAATTAAGAAAAATAGAACGATTTGTTTTTCTTAATTGATTTCTCAATTAATTCAAATGGAGGAGTTCACTTAAAAATAGGACATCTTTGTAAAACTTTGCACAACTTTTTTACCAAATAGCGTTCATGAAAAAAAATTACAGATTTGGAAAGGTCGTTGAAAAATAAGTTTAAATGCACTTTTAATTTTCTTAAATTCGCTATGGTTTAATAAAAAAGTGGATAGTTATGTTTAAAAAAGTCGAACTCTATATTCATACCACTTACGAATACTTTTAACCGCCTGGGAAATAGCTGCATGATTAGGTGCACAGAAAATATGGAAGTTAAACTTAAGCATTAGACTATGAGCCCATGGGGAAAAAAGTGTCGCGATTTAAAACAGCAGCAAACCCGTTCAGAACGATAGTTTATCATGCCACCATCGGTTCCAGCACTATGGCGTTCATTTTCTCTTGTGCAGAAAAGCGCAGTGGAAAACTGAACATTTTATTTTTCCCTGAAACCGTGATATGAAACTGTACGCCGCTTGTTACATTTGATAGTAGAATCATAGGAGATCGGTCCGGACTCTATGACGTTCAAAAATAATCGTTCGGAAAAAGTCGAATTATACAGGGTGTTTCATTGGGAAAGGGCCTAACTTTAACTGTAAATAGGGATCACTTTGGTGCTTTCAAAAACCTATATTTAATGTGTCTTCTGCACTTTATAACAGAGATACAGGGTATTTTATAAATTTATACTATTTCTTTCGAACCTCATAACTTCCGAATTACCCCGTATATTATTTTGAAATTTGGTACACGTGATAACCATTACCTAGAAACTCCATCAAAAGCATCTCCAAAAAGATAATGCAGGTCCAGCTTAACAAAAAAATTCAAAAATCGTCTTTCCTGAAAACACGAGTGAAAACAACACCCTGTATAGAGATTTTTCTAAAATTGCTCTTTATAATTGAAAAGAGTATAAAAAATCGAATCTACTATTTCCTTTTCATTTTTCCGCAAACAATTTTACTACCAAAAATTTACCGTCAAAGTAATAATTTATGCACGTTTTGGGGGTTAACAATGGTATCAATCGGAGAGGTTTTTTTATGTTTTAGCTTGAAATGAAATCTATTCAATGCATCTAGAGAAGCATCCTAGAAATTCAATTGAATTTCCATGTTTACGAGAATAGACCACTAAAAAATGTGATTACAGGGTCGTACTTAGAAATACTCATTCAATATATTATTTCGAACACCCTGTATAAGGATATGTATCTGGAAACTATGCACTTCTACATTTAGAATAACAAGAGTAAAATACGAGAAATAAATTTATACTTCAAAAACGTAGAGATTTTTATTAATTTTATTAAATTGACCTGAAATTTTAACATTGTCCAAACGAAGCAAGTCTAACCTACAAAAATTGCAGTATAAATTTATATCTCGTATTTTACTATTGTTATTCTAAATGTAGAAGTGCATAGTTTCCATATACATATCCTTATACAGGGTGTTCGAAATATCCGAAACATATTGAATGAGTATTTCTAAGTACGGCCCTGTAAACACATTTTTTAGTGGTCTGTACTCGTAAACATACAAACTCAATTGAATTTCTAGGATGCTCCTCTAGATGCATTGAATAGATTTCATTTCAAGCTAAAAAATAAAAAAAACCTCTCCGATACCATTGTTAAACCCCAAAACGTGAATAAATTATTACTTTGAAGGTAAATTTTTGGTAGTAAAATTGTCTGCGGAAAAATGAAAAGGAAATAGTAGATTCCATTTTTTATACTCTTTTCAATTATAAAGAGCAATTTTGAAAAAATCTATATATAGGGTGTTGTTTTTGGGAAAGACGAGTTTTGAAATTTTTTGTTAAGCCGGACCTGCATTATCTTTTTGGAGATGCTTTTGATGGAGTTTCTAGGTAATGGTTATTACGTGTACCAAATTTCAAAATAATATACAGGGTAACTCGGAAGTTATGAGGTTTGAAATAAATAGGATACATTTATAAAACACCCTGCATCTCGGTTATGAAGTGCAGAAGACACATTAAATATAGGTTTTTGGAAGCACCAAAGTAATCCCCATCTACAGTTATAGTTAGGCCCTTTCCCAATGAAACACCCTGTATAAAGCAGGACATATCCAAAGATTTGAATTTGTAAAATATGTATCATACCACTGTAAAAAAATTATGTGAATGTAGTACATAATTATTGTTAATATCGTTAATAGTTGTTATTAATGTTAAATTCATTGTTTTTAAAATTAACACCTAATAAATTTTTGAAATTATGAAATTTTTTTCTAAAACCTAAAAAACCCGACTCTTAAAAACCCGTTTGTATTCAATAATACAAACAATCTGCAAAGATCATTAAAAAAAACCTCCTTCAATTCCAAACTGAAATGAACAGAAATTTCTTAGTTGACCCTTGACAAGATTTTTACGGACCTCCATAGTAAAAAATGTCGCCCCTTCCGCCTTATATCTCTGACTATACCACTGAATGTATGAAAAGGTATAAGCTTCTGAGTCGCTTGCAGCTATCAAATTTGAACTAAGTATGAGTTTTTTTTATATTTTTATTTACTCAAAACTTTAAACGGATCACGAGGTTTGTTTTTTGTAATAATGCCTGTAGCGCTTCTTAAAATGGTTTGAATTGAGTCTAACAAAAACATTATCGAGTGGGCAAGTTCCGCGATGGGTGTAACGCCCTGTATTGTATTTAGATACAATTATCGTGGTTAATGGTATATAAAAATAAAATTGGTTATTATTATTATTAGGCGTGCCAAATTGGAATTATTTGTGTTTGTAAAATGTATTTCTGTGGTATGTGCCGAAACGCTCTAAACATTTCAACATACAGCCGCGGCTATAACTTGGCAATGTATCTGATACGAATAAAATGTTTACCTATGGACTAAACGCATCAATTTTTGAGTTTGAAAAATTATGATGATTCTTATTATTATTTTAGATTTGAAAATGTTTTTATCTCAATGCCGAAACTTGGGTTCATATAGCGGAAAAATAGATCTTATTGTTCATATATATTTCACGGGGTATCATCCATTTTAATATAACTAAAAAAATCTTTGGGTGCACATTGAAATATTATGAAAATCATATGTCCGATCGTAGTGATCATAAAAAGGAAACACATGAGCTGCTAGAGTCTTAGAAATATTCCTGTGAGGCCTTATCGATAAAGACCAGCTATGATGCCACCGTTCTAATGATAGGTTATAGAAAACCTTGTTTATAAAAAAAGTTGGGAATAATTTTTTCTTTCCCTATCCCTTTTATATTACCAATGGCACATTGAAAAACCGAAAGGAAGGGGAAAGGGATTTTGTCAAAAATCTCCGTAACTAGTCATGATATTTTAAATTTTAAAATCTGGAATACAATTATCAGATATCAATTTTTTTAGTGTTATAAGAGGTTTCTCAAAAAATATGAACTTTACTCAATATTAAAGTACCTTTAAATTGATAGTCGCCTAAGCAAGGTGACAAACACGTATTGGGCCTGTAGGAGAGCCATTGGTCCGAGGTGGGGACTGACCCCCAAAACGATCATATGGTTTTATAGAGTGATTATGCTGCCTATGCTCACATATGCGGCTCTGGTCTGGTGGCCGAGGGTAACCTTGGTCACGGCTAGATCGCAACTGGCACGCCTTCAAAGGGTGGTCAGTCTGGAGGCAACTGGCTGCATAAAGACTACACCAACTGCTGCGATGGAAGTGATCCTTGGTCTTCGGCCTCTTCACCATGTGATCGAGGCTGAGGCGGGGAGTGCTTTCCTGCGCTTGAAGCGTCTGGGATACGTGCGAAGAGGGGAAGAGTGCAGACTCGTCAAGAAGCTCCGGCTCCTGGAAGATATTCCAGTTCTGGCTCGAGCATCTGACGAATGCTTGCGCAAGTACTACTTCACAACCCCATACAGGGCTATGATCCGGGACAGAGAATCCTGGGATAAAGAGACAAATACACAGCCTCATGGGACTGTCTGGTTCACAGATGGCACATGCTCTGGTGACAGAGCAGGGGCTGGAATTTACTCTAGGAACCCAAGGACACAAATCTGTATACCATTGGGTGATGGTGTATCTGCATATCAGGCCGAGATATATATGCTATCTTGGAATGTGCGCAGATAAACCTAGACAGAGATTATGTGGATCGACGCATAACCATATACTCCGACAGTCAGGCAGCAATTAAAGCCCTGAGTGGACCATCAACTCATGACTTGCTGACGAATGTCGAGAACGACTTGCTGATCTTGCAAGTCGGAACGCAGTGCGGCTAGAATGGATTCCGGCCACTCTGGTTTTGAAGGCAACGAAATGGCGGATGCACTGGCTGCGGAAGGGGCGGCAGCTCCTTTCTGCGGCCCGGGCCCGACCCTCGGCCTAACAAAACAAACAATACGCAAGGAGACGAGGAGGTGGCTGAGGATCCAGCACCTCGCTCATTGGAATGCTCTGCACGGTCCTAGACAATCCAAACTTCTACTGAAGAGATGTACTGATGGACACGCTGGGGCAGCTATTTAACTACCAAGGAGTAGATTGAGGAAGATAGCAGGACTCCTAACAGGGCACTGCTGTGTGAGGAAGCACCTCTACAACCTAGGAGTAGAGGAAAGTTCCCTATGTAGGGGTTGCGGCATGACTGATGAAACGTCAGTCCATCCACTCCGCGAATCTTCGGAGTCCCTATCATGGACTCTGGAGACACAAGCAGGCATCCACTGGAAAAGGTTGTGACTTTATTGAATGGCTCGGTTTCATGGATGTCTAGGTAGCAGGAATGGCACAATGGGCCCGCCAGTGGCCTCAGTGCCGGAACCATGACTTTAGTTTGGCTAGGTCAAGGCTCGCCTGCACATTCAGTAGTAGTAGTAGTACCTTTAAATTTGACAATATCGAAAAATAGTATCAAAAAAAGTTGATCAGAACTGAAAACTACGTTCAAATGTGCAATTGCATCCATTTACATTGAAAAAATAGGTTTTGTGCTTGTTTAATATTGTTACTATTTTCTTGATAACGCTACCATATTTGGGTAAAATTCTAACGCGTTCTGACAGTTACTGTCAAACATTTGTAGTTATCAAACATTGATTAGTTTGTTAGAGCTACATTACACGTAACTGCAGTAAAATTTGCATTGTTATTGTATCTAGAATTACATTTAAAAAATAGTAATTTTTTCCATATAAATAGATAAAATCGTATATTTGAACGTAGTTTTCAATTCTGATCAACTTTTATTTATAACATTTTTCGATATTGTCAAATTCAAGGTTTTGAGAAACCTCGTATAATACTTAAAAAAATTGATATCTGATAATTGTGTTTTAGATTTTAGAACATGCAGAACTTTTTATGAAGAATAAGTTTTTTTCCTAAAATTGATAATAAAAAAGTTTCCCATATGGTGCGGACTAAGTGGACACAGTATATACCAAACTTTCTCCACTTAATCAAAATAGTATCTATTGTGGTTTACGAGATCTCTGTATACGTCAATTAAATTCGGTCCACTCTGTATACTCACAGAAGCCTTTACGTATGATATTGTAATTTTTTTCAATTTTCTGTCATACTATAGTTATTTATGTACCAAGGCAGTAAAGTGATTCTTTATCGGACGAGTCTGAAATTATAAGACGAGCGAAGCGAGGCGAATAACAGGCGAGTCCGATAAAGACACTTTACTGACGAGGTGCATACAAAATTTTATCGCCAACTGCTCAGAATTCAATTATTATGACAAAGTAAACAGCACATATAAAACAAATCTACTTATTATTTGTTATATTTAAATTGAAGGTACACCCTGAAGCATTATAAAAGTTAATTCCTGAAGTCAAAGGAGTTCCAACAATAATTTGTTATAAATAAATCGCAAGAAAACTATTATCGAGCCGTAATAGGGAGAAGCGTGACACTGACAGATGATGATTTTCGAGTAATGTCAAAGTCAAAATACTTTACCAGACGCATATGTCACATTACTAGACGCATATGTCACTTTACCAGACGTATATGTCACTTTACCAGACGCATATGTAAACTGTTTGTTTACTTCCGGAAATCGATCTGATAATTGACGGTTTTACTGACGGTTGGCGATAAACAATAATTTTACAATATTAATTTATAGAAAACAATAATCTACTTCAAACGTCCAAAAATATGTAAACTATTGAAGTTGTACCTGAAAATATGAGGCGTAGCTACTAAACTCAGTTTGGCAACTAAATTCAAAATATTTATAATTCAACACGGAAATCTCAAAAACAACTAAATTAAAGGCCAGTGTTAACGCATGGCTGTAAATCTTGGATACTTAATAGAACACAAAAGAATACAAGCAGCTGAAATTAAGTATCTAAGGTGAATAAGAGGATTAACAAAAAAAAAAGATAAGAAACACAAAAATAAGAGAAGAAATGGAAAGTCATCTTTGGGGAAAGACAAGTGGACTTAGAGAGACATTTGCAGCGAATGGAGATTAGATTAAAAAATATGGGGAGCCAAAATTCAAAAAAATAAAAAGAGAGGTAGGCCTAGGAAGACTTTGATGGAAACTAAAAAACTGGCAACTGGCAGAAAGAAGTGAATAGAATTATAAAAGTGTGAAAATGTAGAAGAGCTATTTGACTATGTGTGTGTATGTGTGGTGGAGAATGGCCTCAGACATAGTCTATTAGCCACAGAAAATTGAAAGTTAGTAAAAAATTGAAATATCAAAGCGTATGTCTGAATAGATAATTTAGACTTATTTATGAAATTCACTATAGCATCAAGTACATACTTATCCATGTTTGCCAAAAGTGTGGTTATATTTGTGGGAAGAGGAAAATTGAAATCGATCAGAGACTTGTAAAGTTCGGTTGTTTGGTTTTCAATGCATTCAAAGAAAATATGGTTCAAGTCTCCTACTAATACATTGTTACAGGAGAAAGCTGGAGAATTCACAATAGGTACCTATTTTAAAAAGATGATTCGGGAAACGACCATCATTCATTCTTAAACGAGATATGATGGAGGTATATTGTTTTCTATAATCAAAGTTAGAAATATGAGGAATCTTAGTTGGTAAAGTACATAGTATGCAAAAGGAAATATTGACTATTAGATGTTTTTGCTATTTGACTATACATTTATACAAATCATTTAAGAACTAAGTTTAACTTATGGTAGCGTTTCAGTTTTTACGCTCAACTTTTTTCTAAACTATTTAATTTGAAAAATAATAAACACAACTTAATTTTGTACACTTTTAAGTAAATTCAATCAAATTGTTACAATACCTTTATGTTTTGCCGTTGTTGCAACTTTCGTTTCGCCATTTTTGAAAGCTGCCGCCGATGTTACGTTGATGGTAGCGTACTGGTTTTTGTTGATGAATGCCCCTTGGCTGAATTGCACCCAAACGAATATAACGATGGCTAATAACACCAATATGGTGCAGCTAGCTAATATCTGCTTCTTCGAGAATCGGTTAGTCATTGCAGATCAACTTAATACTGCAACTGAAACAAAAATAAAAATTATAACATTAATAAGGATAAAAGTATAGGGAATATTATATGAATTTTGGGGTGATATGTTTTGAGACTTGGAATATTTATTGTGCCCCTTTTCTTCCACTTATCTTCTGGGCAGAGTCTAAGATACTATTAGTTTCTAAGCACACCTGTGACACCTTAGATCTTCCCAATGGTCCGATCATCTATTCTTTCCGGCATCTCCTATTTCTTCCAATATTACATTGGAGCTAATATCGGGATAAAGCTCCGGACTTAACCATGAAAATATAGACAATTCAGTCTTCGGTTTATTTAGTTTAAAGGTGCGTCCGCACAGTTCTGCTTGCAGACATTGTTACCTATTATTTATTTAAAATAATAGGGTAAGATAAATTGCAACGGCGACTCAATGTGGAGAGCACCTCAGGTGTGAATTCGGAGACCAAACTAATATCAGTTCAGGGAGTAGTCTTACCGGTTCGCGGGTAATCCTACTTTATTTAAGTTGTTGAAGTTATATTGAAGTTAATGAGATAATAGATGAAGGTAATAAACCAAATGAATAGAATAAGTTAATAAATCAAGTTAAGGAATGTAATTAAAGTTAATCAAGAAAAGTAAGTGGGCGCCACCCTGAATAATATTAGCCGACTTGTTTTTCACCTCACAACTCTCTATCAACAAACTTGAAAATGCTGGAAGGGAAGGAATATGAACAACGTTGTTAAATTTACAACTTGTATAATGATTTTAAAACTAATATCACAGTGAATGAATGTTTTACGTTGTTTGTTGTTTTACGGGTTGATGTAGGGGTCTCGGGTCTAGCATACTTCCAGAGATGATAAAAAAAAATTTTTCACGGAAATGTATTGGTGGATGATAATTTTTAAATTTACCAAAATCAGCCATCCCCACCCCTTCCCTAGGGGGGGATGGGGGGGTCGACACCGTTAAAAATTCGTAAAAATGAATTTTTAAATATGGAATCAAATTCTACGTATTTTTTCACGTACAACCCTAAAATTTCATTTCGACAACTTTTTTTTTTAAAAGTTATGCGGAAAAAATGTTTTAAAAAAATTGATAATTCCATAAATATAAAAATCTTTATTCCGTCTTTAGGAATGAAAATAAAAATTTGATATTTGGCATATGTATATTTAACAGAATCACTAAACAAAATAACATAACTATCCATCCCCATCCCCCCCATAGGGGGGGATGGGTGGGTGTCACTTTCAAAAATTCGTAAAAATGAATTTTTAAATATGGAATCAAATTCTACGTATTTTTTCACGTATAACCCTGGAATTTCATTTTAACAACTTTTTTTTTAACAAAGTTATGCGGGAAAAATTTTTAAAAAAAATCGATTATTTCATAAATATAAAAATCTTTATTCCGTCTTTACGAATGAAAATAAAAATTTGGTATTTGGCATATGTATATTTGATGGAATAAAATTTGCGATAAAATAAATTGTATGCAAATATCATACCATAGGGGTAGAGGGTGGGGGTGAGTTTGGGAAATATTAGGGTTGGGGTAATTTTGAGTGTGTCATAAAATTCTACACCCTTTGTTAAGTATGTATGCCAATTTTCATATTTTTTTCTCCATTATTGCCAAAGATATATATTAAAACGTGTTTTGAATTTTTTTGGAAAAAATTTAAAACCTCTTTATTTCGAAATACGGGTTTGAACCATTTAGAGTCATATTTTGAAAATAAAAAAAATACTGCGGGGGATACCACATTAAAAAAAACGCGCCGCGGCTTTACCTCTTTATACCAATTTTCCAGAAAAGCAAATAAACTTAGCCCAAAATGAATAGCAAAAGCTAGAACACGCATACGGACAAGCAATGAAAAAAAGTCTTTGAAGATGACAGACACATTTTTAAGATTTTGCAATTTTATTTATTTTGGATAAATTAAGTAATACTTGGAAAATTGATATATCAGGTGGTGTGGAAATAAGCCCACAAATGAAAAAATGAATGGAAACTTATCCCTGAGTAACCCAACCCTAATATAAATATCTTTGGCAATAATGGAGAAAAAAATATGAAAATTGGCATACATACTTAACAAAGGGTGTAGAATTTTATGACACACTCAAAATTACCCCAACCCCAATATTTCCCAAACTCACCCCCACCCTCTACCCCTATGGTATGATATTTGCATATAATTTATTTTATCGCAAATTTTATTCCATCAAATATACATATGCCAAATACCAAATTTTTATTTTTATTCGTAAAGACGGAATAAAGATTTTTATATTTATGGAATTATCAATTTTTTTAAAACATTTTTTCCGCATAACTTTTTAAAAAAAAAAGTTGTTGAAATGAAATTTTAGGGTTATACGTGAAAAAATACGTAGAATTTGATTCCATATTTAAAAATTCATTTTTACGAATTTTTCACGGTGTCGACCCCTTCATCCCCCCCTAGGGAAGGAGTGGGGATGGCTGATTTTGGTAAATTTAAAAATTATCATCCACCAATACATTTCCGTGAAAAATTTTTTTTATCATCTCTGGAAGTATGCTAGACCCGAGACCCCTACATCAACCACAAGAAATTAAAATTTCAAACCTTATCAGCTCATGGTTCACAGGAGAAAAAAAGCTTATTTTTACTACTGGCTATTAAATTGAACCATGCGATGAGCAATGGACATACGTTGCGTATCCCTTTCCTGTTCACATGCTCCGCTTCGAGAAAGAATTTACATATTAGTAGTGTGTTCTTGATTTCTCTCTCTATAGGAGAGAATAATTGAAATATTTGACCAATATCAGTGTATACTGATCCTCACCAACGGAGATTATCCGTCGCACATTAAATTTAAAAATTTGCCTTTCAGCGGTGATCGATGCTACAGGTTCTCGACGAGAATCACATGTTGGTAAGAAAAAAGGACTGGCTACTCGCAGTCCAGTAGATATTTAAATATTCCAGTGAAGTTTGGATAGTGGCCAAATATAACGTTACAACATACAAATTACAGTAGCATTCAGTGGTTCCTTTGCGTTTGTAGAGTATCCAGTTTTTTCCGCGAATGAAAATAAGCCATGTCCAAGCAAATATATGTCCAAACCGACCAACGTTCATCGAGCATGTTTCTTCGATGTACGAACAATCGATGACGCACACCAAAGAGGTTATTATATGAACTCTAATATAGCTAATCTAAGTACACAAAATATCTGTAAAATGCAAAAATTACAAAAAACTTGAAAATTCAAAATTGAGTATTTAAAAGGGTTGTGATTAAAATGAGGAAAACTTTACGATGCTAAGCATGCAATTTTCCGGAAAATCGTTGAGTAAATTTAAGTTTTTTTGTGTTTTCACTCTAATTGTTTAAATAATGAAATCACAGGAAAATGTTCGGATAAAAAATTGTAGCTAATACATTTATCTGCAAAATTTGTTCGAACATTTTTTTTGTAACTGCATTATTTTTCAAAATATACGAAATCTCTCAGTGCTATTTTTGAACATCAATTTTCAATTGAAAAATTAATTTATATAACATGGCGTACTTAAAAGATTATAGCGTAATCTTCAAATTTTATTTGAAACATTTTTTTGTATCTGCATTTTTCACAAATACATACAATTTTCCACGTGAACCTTCATTGAACCTTCATTTTTTCAACCCCACTTCATTTTCATTATTGTTTCAATAACAGACTCTATTTTCAATGTAATTTGTTAAAATGTTTGTTGTTAATATTTTATTATTATTGTTGTTATTACGCGGCGGTGCCGCCGCACTCTCACCTGCTTTTTCACCTTTATTTGTGCTTCCTTCTCTTTCTTACCTAAGCCATAGGTGTGTTCTTTTGTATCGCGATTACTTCTGAATAGGATCATTATAAAGTTGAAAAATTTTTAGATAATATCATAAACACTATGAAAAGTTATAGAAGGTTTGCGCTGAAAGACGTCTGATTTAAGTATGTATTGTAAATAATTGTCTATTATTTGAAAAATTTCATATTAATAAAAAAGCTGTAAAGTAGTTCCGAAAGTAGACACTTTAAAGTGTTTAGTGGTAAATTTTCATTAAATTATATTAATTTCGAAAAAATATAAAATTGAATGAAGTCTAAAAAAAACTAGTAAAATTAGGCATGCAAAAAACGGAGCATTTGCTTAAAATTTGATATATTGATGGCTTTGCTTTTATAATAATAATATTTCATGCTCATTTGCAATGCTAAATCTAGAAGGAATTATCGCTGGGATAAGTATCAATTAAATAGGAATTATAATTGTTTATTGACTTTTTAGCTCTAGTTTTATTATAAATAAACTGATTTTACAGTTGGAGAATCTACATTTTTAAATTTGAATATCTAAAAGCTGAGATCTTTCTCTGCATTTTACATTTGCTTATTTATTTTTTCGGAATGTTTTAAGCCTAAATTATTAAGTCGAGCGGTTAATAAATTTGGCTCACGGGCCGTTCGCACGTAACCACGAATTGACTAGCACTGAAATTAATTTTATCTCGTAAACCTTCCAATTTACAGAAAAACTTTTCAGATAAAACTTGTGGATAAATGTATCAGCTACAATTTTTGTTCTAAACATTTTTCTGTATTTTTATTATTTAGTGAGTGAGAAAACAAAACAAGTTTACTCAACGATTTTCCGGAAAATTACATGCCTAAAATCATAAAGTTTTTTTCATGTTGAACACAAACCTTTTAAATACTCAATTTTAAATTTTCAAGTTTCTTTTGTGAGATTTTATGTGTACTTTGACTAGGCTATAAGCAATTAGTATATCGTTTGATTCTACTCTATAATTTGTATAAACTTAAAATAAATAAAAGTGAATTGTCATTTTTCTGAGTAGTACGACACTGGTATGTAATAGATCATCTAGTACGTTTGCACGTATAAGGGAAGTTAAAAGTAATATACTAACACACACTATCAAGCAAACAGTGGGAAAATAGCAATTAAAACTCAGTAACACGTTCGACAACAAATTAAATATATATTTTTTCAATTTCATTCATGGTTTGTTTAATTAATTCCATACGCACAATATTTCGTTTCCCTTGACGTCATCACGCGTGATCAAGAAAAACTTTATACATAGTTATAGTCGAATAAATTGAAATTCCACTAGTATATCAACGTTCCATAGAGCAAACAAGATCGATCGCGCAAAAAATGATATAAGCATTTCGAACGTTAAGGGTAATACCGGTCTCCAGCAAAATTGGAGGCTTCGCTACGCTCAGCCTCCAAACATTGCTGACGACCGGTAAACAACCCTTACCGTTCTTGATACTTAATATACTAATTATTTTATTTTTGATAAAGATGGTCAACTGGATTTAGGTCGGGTCTATTTTGGTGGTCGGTACCGGAAATATTCTACATTTATTGATCTGTGTCGATAAGAAGGGACTTTGTTCAGATAGGAAAGCTAAAATTTTGCCAAATAAAAGTGTTTTATCTCTGCAAGGTTACTGTTATAGTGAATGTATAATTAAAACTTGAAATATGATGGAAAAATACTTGAGAGTGTTTTCATTCATAATGATTACACAAGAGGTTTTTATTTTGTGGCCCCAAGTCATATTTTCTTCCTTTATTATCTACATACAGCATGTTTGAAACTAGAAATTATAGTGTATTTTTATCATATTGATAGCTGAAGAGCTCATTATAAATTCAAAAACGTGTCTGAAACACTTCAGGGCGATACAAAGAATTTAACAAAATTCGCTTCTACATATGAATAAGAATCCAGTTAGCAGCTTTTGCTAGATTCTTCCTGTATAGTGAGCCAGGGGTAGCGAAGACAATAGAACCCTAATACTATTAACATTCAAATATACAGGGTCGCACGACGAGTTAAAACTATCTCTATATGGCAAAATATTTATAGTAAAATCATGAAAATTTCTACGTTTGGGTTTTCGGATACGATCTTCTTAACTAAAATATTTTCAAAGATGGCAGACTTCCGGTTCTACGGAAGTCGACTGCAACTTTGTTATTTTGGATAGAGCACCCTGTATATTAATACATTTTTCAAATCTACGTAAAATTATAGTATAGTTTTGACTTGAAACTTTTTTCGAAAAATGCATACTTTTTGAGTTATTGATTTTTTTGTAAGAAATTTGACCGTTGCAGACCCTTGTAAATTATTTTTTTACAAGGATACCCTTAAAGATATGAAAATGGTTTTTGTTCGGTTGCTTTTAGCAAGGTCAGACGTATTCGAATTTATGTTGAAAATTTTTTTCATTTCATACAGGTTGTGTATAAAAAGTGTTCAAAGTTTAACGTTTATATTCAAATAGAACCACCCGGTTTTTTTCCATTTTAATGCATTCAGGGGTAAAAAATAAGGCAAATTCATGTATACTTCCCTATACCTAAACCTCACGGTTATCCAGATATTGAATGTTTTCTGTAAATTTTGAGAGATGCAGGTGTGGTCTAAATTTTATTTTAGCCCGTTGATACAAGCACTAAGAAATGAAAAAGATTATGTAAATTTGCTTTTAATACATGGTAAATATGGCAAAGTTGTTACAAGAACATATGTGCTTTATTTGCAGTAAGACATCCTGCATCTCTAAAAATTTACAGAAAACATTTAATATCTGGATAACGGTAAGGTTTAGGTTTAGGAAAGTATACATGAATTTGCCTTATTTTTCACCCCTGAATGCATTAATATAGAAAAAACCGGGTGATTCTATTTAAAAAAATAAAGAAATTTGATATTTATGAAGTTAAACTTTCTATAGACACCCTGTTTCCAACATATATGTCTGACCTTGCTAAAATCAACCGAACAGATACCATTGTCATATCCTTAAGGGTATCCTCTTAAAAAAATTATTTGTAAGGGTCTGCAACCGTCAAATTTTTACAAAAAAATTAATACCTAACTCAAAAAATATGCATTTTTCGAAAAAAGTTTTCAGACAAAAGTATACTAAAATTTTACGTAGATTTTAAAAATATATTAATATACAGGGTGTTCCATTTAAAATAACAAAGTTACAGTCGATTTTAGTAAAAAAGATCGCATCCGAAATCCGAAACTTAGAGATTTTCATGATTTAACTATAAGTATTTTGCCATATACAGATAGTTTTAACTCGTCGTGGGACACCCTGTTTTTAGAAGTGATAAATTTGCCGTGACAGTGCAGTATAGTTGGATCAGAATAAGATCCTAGATTAATTTAATTAATTAATTAGTAAGTTCTACATATAAAAATGATTTGTAGCCCTAAAAAGGGCTGATTTGTTAAACAACTTGCAGATGATGTACTCACTCAAAATTCCATTTCATCAGAACCTGACGAAGCTTCAACTCCAACATCAATTATTAAATTGAGAATTGACATACAATTGATTTATTTTATCCTGCCTAAATTTCAATGTCCGATTTTAGGATCTTTTTACCTGAAATCGTGCTATCAATGGGATAAAAATATATTATAGTTGATTTGGGTACTTCATTAATGAAAAATAATTGACATTAAAACTTGAATTTTCAGAATAATTTTGAACTGTTTCAAACATTCTATCCGAACATATTTTGATATAGTTTACAAATTTGTATCGTTTGCAGCAATCAAAGAAGACAAAACATATTTTTCAAAATAATATTTCTCCAATTTATTTGAAAAAATGTTCATCTGCTATGCAAGTAAGAAAGGAAATTTTGAAAGGGGTTTATTTGTTTTCGTTTCCATTTCTGTCGGCACTCCACATGACTGCCTATTTACTTTTTTTCTTTTCTCTTGGTTCTGTATCTGTAGAGTAGGGAGGGTGAGTGTGTAGCACTTAGGCCACATGTGACCCATTGTACATCCTCCCGAGGAGTTGTCCTCCTAGGTCATTGTCCATCCTGTCCTTCTCAGGAAGGTGGACAGGTCACTGAGACATCTCCTTTATATCGGCAGGTGTAGGCCAAGACTCACCGAACACACAGTCTCTTATTGACGATAACTCCGGACACTCGCATAAGACATGCCTGACAGTTTCATCTTCCTGTTCACACATCCTGCATAGAGGTGTGTCCACTAGCCCCATAGTATGGAGGTGTTTACTTAGTTGACAGTGACCAGTCAGAAATCCTACTGTTAAACGTAGGTTTTTCCTGGTCATCGCCAAATATTTCTTCGGCGCCAGCTTCCCAGGGTCGCCCAGGGTGATCCTGGCAAAACTACATCCTTTGATTCCATCCCATCTCTTAAGGGATTGAGCATGGGTGTAACGTTTGGCTAATTCCGCAATTGTCGAAGTCGTTAGGCCGTAGGTGTCACTGGGTCCTAGAATTTTTAGTCCAGCGGCTTCCCTGGCTAAAGAATCAGCAATGCGATTTCCTTTACTCCTGTTTACTCCAGGAGCAAACTGGGGCTGTAACCCAAAAATCCTAAGCTGGATGTACACTGCCATAGTGAGACCAATCATCACTTATGGAGCCATTGCCTGGTGTAGTAGAACTAGCCTATTGACGACGAGAGAAAACCTCTCCAAAATTCAAAGACTAGCCTGTATATGCATTACAGGAGCAATGAGAACATGCCCAACGGCAGCCATGGAAGTGATTCTCAACCTCACCCCTTTACATATGGTGGTGGAAAGTGTTGCAGAAAGAACAAGATACAGACTAAGTAGAGAGGGAATCATTAAAAAAAACATCTCCTCACTTCTTAGAAATCAGACAACCTGGGACATGCCACAAGACGGTATGATGAAAAAATATAACTTTTCAAAGAAATTCGTTACGGAAATGAGCAACAAGAAGGAATGGGATCCAAATACCATTACCAGACTTGGAAAGAATGCCATTCAATGGTACACAGACGGCTCAAAAGCAATAGAAGGAACTGGGATAGGAGTGTTCGGGCCAGGAACCAAACACTCTGAAAGCTTGGGAAAAACCCCAATTATCTTTCAAGCGGAAATCCACGCCATAAGAAAGTGCGCCCAGTTCAATATTGATAAAGGATACAGAAGACAAAGGATTATCATAATGTCGGATAGTCAAGCAGCCATTAAGGCACTGAGCTCTTGTGTAATCAGTTCCAAAATGGTGTGGGAATGCCTAGACAAACTCAATGAACTAGGCGAGAACAACATAGTCACCTTACTATGGATTCCAGGACACACTGGAATAGAAGGAAATGAAATAGTAGATGAACTAGCAAAGAGGGGGACTGAAATACCTTTCTGGGGGCCCGAACCCTTTTGTGGAATCAGCTCCAATGTAATATTGGAAGAAATAAGTAAAGCCGAGAAAAAGAGAAGATCTGACCATTGGAAAGATCTAGTAGGGCTTATACAATCAAAGACTCTTCTGGGTGACTACAACCTGTTGAGATCAAAAGAATGCATAAGTCAAAGTAAAACTGCGCTAAGAGTTTTGACAGGGATCCTAACGGGACATTGTCGCCTGAATGGGCACCTGAAAAAGCTCAAAATAGTGGAGGAAGAAGAATGCAGATTTTGTGGAATGGAAGAAGAAACCTCCATCCACATACTTTCCAACTGCACAGCACTCCAGAATCCTAGAGCACAGCACCTGGGAGATTACTGGATAGAAGAGGAACATTTGCCTAAGTTGAAGCCTGCAGACATCCTAAAATTCCTCCGGGAAATAGGACTAAAGGAACTACTAGTTTCTGAGACTCTCCTCAGAAACTGAGTAGAAGTAAGGGGGCACAATAGACCTTTTAGGTCTCAGTGAATGTCACCCCAAAAATCACACATACATACATACATACTCCTGTCGTGCCCTTTAACCCACCTCAGGATAATGTTGTTATCTGCCGAGACGTCAGCTAAATCTTGGTGGCACTCTAGTACTAGCCTCGATATAACACGTTGTCTTTTCTCTTTTCTCTCTTGGTTACTTTGAGGTAGTTTTCGTTTCGACTCCTTTGTAAACGGGCTGATTTGAAAACAATATCGGTGAATTAGTCTATTTTTATATTAAATTATTGATGGTACTTTTCTTTTAGCATCTGCTCCGTGGTGTTCCTTATACTTTTGATACTTGACTTTGTAGTTCGCATAATCTTCCATGATTCTTCAAGCTTATGATCTCTTATTATTATCAACGTAACTGCAAAAACAGTCGCCAACAGGAATCTTTGAAGATACACGTATTTGGAGACATATTCTCTGATACTGCCGTTTTAATTTCTGCTATCGACAGCATAGATTGGTTTGTTATTTAATTCTGCCTTCTCTACTGCTTCTTTAGTCCATTTTGAAGGTTTGTTTTTTCCCACTGGAAGTGTTTTTGTCTTATCCACTCAATTGTTCTTAGTTCCATGATGGATTTACTGTTGAGAATAATCTATCTGTTGTTATTCTTGATAAACGTTGAACGTTTAACCATTAGAATTTTGAATAGACGGACTGGACAAAAGGTAGAGTTCTACGTGTTGGGCACTAGCCATTTACTAACGGCCATTTGTTTTCTCCACCTTCGGCCGTTTTAATGAACAGGGGACTTTATTCTACTCTTCGTAAAAAGGCAAATTCTACTGAAGCGATATGGTAAAATTTCCGCTGTAGTCCCGCCGGAGTATGTGTATGTATTTTGGGTGACATTAACTGAGACCTAAAAGATCTATTGTGCCCCCTTACTTCTACTTAGTTTCTGAGAAGAGTTTCAGAAACTAGTAGTTCCATTAGTCCTATTTCGCGGAGGAATTTAAGGATGTCTGCAGGCTTCAACTTAGGTAAATGTTCCTCTTCTATCCAGTAATCTCCCAAGTGCTGTTCTCTAGGATTCTGAGGTAATGTGCAGTTGGAAAGTATGTGGATGGAGGTTTCTCCTTCCATTCCACAAAATCTGCATTCTTCTTCCTCCACTATTTTGAGCTTTTTCAGGTGCCCATTCAGGCGATAATGTCTCGTTAGGATCCCTGTTAAAACTCTTAGCGCAGTTTTACTTTGACTTATGCATTTATTTGATCTCAACAGGTTGTAGTCACCCAGAAGAGTCTTTGATTGTCTAAGCCCTACTAGATCTTTCCAATGGTCAGATCTTCTCTTTTCCTCGGCTTTACCTATTTCTTCCAATATTACTTTGGGGCTGATTCCGCAAAAGGGTTCAGGCCCCCAGAAAGGTATTTCTGTCCTCCTCTTTGTTAGTGCATCTGCTATTTCATTTCCTTCTATTCCAGTGTGTCCTGGAATCCATAGTAATAGTAATATATTGTTCTCGCCTAGTTCATTGAGTTTGTCTAGGCATTTCCACACCATTTTGGAACTGATTATACAAGAGCTCAGTGCTTTAATGGCTGCTTGACTATCCGACATTATGATAATCCTTTGTCTTCTGTATCCTTTATCAATATTGAACTGGGCGCACTTTCTTATGGCGTGGATTTCCGCTTGAAAGATACTTGGGGGTTTGGTTCCTGGCCCGAACATTCCTATCCCAGTTCCTTCTATTGCTTTTGAGCCGTCTGTGTACCATTGAATGGCATTCTTTCCAAGTCTGGTAATGGTATTTGGATCCCATTCCTTCTTGCTGCTCAATTCCGTAATGAATTTCTTTGAAAAGTTATACTTTTTCATCATACCGTCTTGTTGCATGTCCCAGGTTTTCTGATTTCTAAGAAGTGAGGAGGTGATTTTTTTTTAATGATTCCCTCTACTTAGCCTGTATCTTGTTCTTTCTGCAACGCTGGAGTATTTTTGTCCAATGATAAAACCATTGCGTAGTATTCTTCCAATTCTAATGAAGCAAAGCTCGATTTTTTTTTATCGACGCACATCTGCAATATGTTTCGCATCACGAGCTTTCCTACTAGACTTAAAGGTAATCTTTTTCCTACGACCATATAGGAAATTAACATATATTGCACTCTCAACTCTGGCGGGAAGTTTCTCATATCATCATAGTGACGCGAGCCGTGTGCTATGATATCACCCCAGTGTGATATTATATCGCACGGTACGCAAGAATCCGATTAACGCGGTTTTCTTATTTAAATTTACCTACGTAATAACTACAAATATACCACAAAACACAAAATCCGTTCAAAAATTATTAAAATTTGCCAAATTTTGTGATAAAAAAAATAACTACGGCCGGGAGTCGAACCGCGGTCTACCCCAGCATTCTCCGAATTGTCATGACGCGTTATCCTCTGAGCTACTATAAGATAGGTGTCACATGTTCTTACTTTAGGTATATCTATAGTATAGCTGTAGGAATTTTAAAAAAATCAAATTATTAGGAATTCAAATGTCTTCTGCGTTATTTTGAAAATATTTTGCACTACAAACTGATTATTTTAAAAATAATCATAATATATTGTAGGTACAGATATTGATGTTTTCAAATAAATAAAACCATCATATTTCGTGAATTTATCGCGTGATCGTAAAAAATACCGGGTGTCAGAAGTTATCGTATACAGGCAATATCTCGCTTATTTGACAAGATAATTTTATTAATAAATAAAAGAACTGCATTGTATGGCATATATTGGTCAAATATTCATGGCCGTAGAAAAAATATTGGACATAACTCGTTGGAACCATCACATTGAACACTATTTGTTACAACTATCGCTTGGTCGTAGGAAAAAAAGTGTACATTACTTGTCAAACATTATTTCTCACTTCATAAAATACATCTCTTGCATTTTTTTGCAACAATGTTTCACAATGCACCGTTTTCTTTCTTCATATTTCACGACCAATCTTTCAGGCTTAGGTTTAGTTGCTCTAAACTTGTAACCTCCAAACGCTCGTATTTTTTTGCCTTGCAAAATTTCGTAAACTGTTTCCATATTGACGTATAGGTTATAATGGTTTGGTAAGATACACTTTTCTCAATAGACAGATCATTATTAGTCATAGAATCACTCCCAAAGCGACTCATTTTCACTTGTTTAAAAACAATATCACAAAATTTATTGACAATAAAAACGGATAAAATGTTTAGCGTCGTTTTCTGGTGTTCTATGAGACCATAATAGTATATTATGAAACGATTATGTAATAACCATTGCATGAGAGTTGCATACACTATTTTTTCTACGAAGAAATTTGATTTGAAAAAATATAAAACAAATTGACGGATCGAAAACAATGTTATCCGGCGCCTTTCCTCACTGTCCAACGGGACCACATTGTTGAACTACTAGCATAAAGTGTATACAGGTATGCTACTGTTATACAAAATTAGTAATAAATTATTGTCAAGTTTAAATATGTATTTACCTTGGTCATTAAGTATTTTTGGTCTGGTGCTCGACATTTTTTTCAAACCGACGCAAAAGATTTAAACTGTCATAAAACACGAATCTCGTGTGTACATTTTACAGAAAATATTGGGTCTGCCTACTTGGGTATTCGAACATATAGGTTTCTATTGGTCAATTTTTCAGTTTTATATTGAAAACCCAGTGTTATAATAAGTATCATTATGAAACTGGAAATTGCCATTTAATTAACAACTTAAAGTACCTATAGGAGTAGAAAAATACTTGTTACCAAAGGTATTGTAATTTTTGGTGACAATAGCGCGGGTCAACTCGAAAAAACTGCTGACAGGTGCTGTTATACTTTTGTTTCATCTAGAAACCATTTTTAATTCAAAATTGCGCGTATCTGATTGGTGGAAATTAAAACGAGGGAAATGTCGCTGTAAAAATCACACAAATAAATTTTGTCAAGGTAATTGCAGGTAACTTTTTTGACAGTAGAAAAGGTGCCGCTGCTTATGGTATTTTGCCAATGAAGAGCACTATAATGAAATATTGGTAATTGCAATAAGATTCGGCATACCTATACACAAATTAAACTATTATTGAAATAAATGTACGAAATATTAAATTTCATTTTAAATTTCATAAGTCTAGATCTTGCGTAAATTGAATATAAAGATAGTGAAGTAATGTTTCGTTTCATTGAAATTATATATTCCGTTTTAATTAATTGATCTCAATAAATAATTATTGCATTCGTATGTCTGGAAGTCTGCGTTTGGTATGACGTAATAGAAATTATGATTTAAGAGGTTTCTGTTTAGACATTGTGTCTTATTCCGTATGAAATACAATTTAGTTTACTAGTTTACAAAATAATTACCATAAGTCTATTAAAGTGAAGTACCAAATCATTGGTAGATGAAGTTTTGCCAATACTACTTTTGTTTTTTAAACGTCACATCAATTCTATCTTCTGTGATTTATATCTAATATTAGAGTCTTACAGGTTTATGCCCGTATTTATAGTCGAAACTCAACCTCCGACTTGAGATGGACTTGAGTCGTTCTTGGCCAAGCCGTACTCAGGACTTGAGATTGGACGCATATTAGTCCAATCTTCGTGAATTCTCGGCGAAGGAAAAACTCAAGACGTATCTCAAGCGTAGCAATTGGATTTTCTATGTTGAGCAACATGAAAAATTTAAAAAAGAAGAAGTAGGTACTTCAAAATTGTTTGTATTTTATGACAATTGTGACTCATTTGTCGTGAATTTTGAAGCAATAACGCATTTCTGTTATTTTTGGGTGTGAAACTCGAACTTTTTTGTGCTTATTAGTAGGTATTATTTTCATTAATTTCTTATATAAAAGAGTTAGCGAAGTTAAAATAAATTGGAAAATTATAAGAAAAGTTTGAAATAATATTTATATTGTTTTTATTGAAAATTATTTATAATAAAATTATTTCTAAAAACTAAACCTAACCGTTCATTATTTCGGACTGGTTCAACCTGATTAACCTGAATGTCATCATCATCAATTTCATCAAAGTTACAGTTATCATTATATTTAACAGAGATATTGTGCAATTTAGCTGTTGCACAAATAACTGCTTGAACTGTGTTCAGTTTAGTTGTAATATATACAACTCGGTGCAATATTGGGATTCTCCGTTTCCACACACCAAAAACTCTTTCGACAATATTCCTTGTTCGTGTTCTCTATAATCCATTTTCACTAATCACTATTAAAATTGTTTTTCTATTACAACCTCAAATAACAAAACAAATGTCACAAACCGCGTCTCAAGTCGAGCTCAAGACAGGTCACCTGCTGCCTTGAGCAAGACTCCATTCGTACATGCGCAGTTGCAGCGTTTCTCAAGCTGTGGGTATCGAGATTCGACTATAAAATACGTTCTCGTCTCAGGGCATTCTAAAGCTCGAGCTCGGTCTCAAGTCTCGACTATAAATACGGGCACGTCAGCTTTTCGGCTTTTTGTGCTCATAGTTGTGTCGTTTATATGAAGAGACTCTCATCAGTCTTTTCACTAGGTCCTTCTGGGAGAAATCCTCCGTTGGAAGCTCTAGTCCTAACAGTTTTCATCTCCAATGAGATAATTATTCACAGTCAAAGATAACGTGTTCCATGAACAACCGACAAGTAGATTCCTCCCTATATATGCCGATTGTATGCATGTGCTTCTTCATCTGGCCTCTGCTAAGGTTTAGTAATCCATTAGTCAGCTTCTCC